>JAGTTF010006079.1:52081-60541 GCA_019095985.1 Streblospio benedicti
CCGAAAGCAGTGGGACGCGGCTTTTAGGTTCGATCGCAGCAAAACTATTTTGACAACTGCTAAATGACCCCAATAAGCCTTTATCAAGGGTGCTCTTACGAATCTATTGCAGCGCCGTGCGCTGCAAAAGGCTGATTTCCAGGAAATCGGTCCAAATAGGTAAGATCGGCCTTGATGTGACGAAATTAAAATTTTTGAAGAAGAATTATCATATCATTCGTCATCCATGCCTCATCTTATTGTATCTTGGATACCGGATCACAAATAAAGCGTTTGGCAAACCACCCAATAAATGTGGACGTCGGATATCTAGTATTTCTATCAAAACGGATGATGTGTTTGTCGGGTTATTGAGTGATGCCTGTCAAAGTCCACGACGATGAAGAAATCAAAGTTTGAGCACGGTTTTGGTCCGTATTATTGTAAGTAAAAATATATTATTATGAAATAGGGATGGTTATGGTGTTTTTTGTGTCTATCCTGGATAAAGAGTCGCTGCGCTTAAAATTTCTACTGATACTACGACATTTAAAATACCCCGCGCAAGCTGTCAAATGAATGGGCGATTACTCAAAATTGTCAAAATATAACTTGATGCTGTATACATGTATGTTTATCTATGATGGTAAAAATAAGAAACTAGACTGTCTCATGAATGTGTACTGTAAGTGTCAAAATGTTCTGATGAAAAACGTAAGTGCTACAAAGGATCATATTTCAACTATGACAACTGAAAACCCCACAGTGAATAACACGTCACGCAAAATGCGTTTCTGGCACTCAGGGTATATATAGTGGATTTACGTCTGGCTTCGAGAAGGTTAATTTAGTGTAATATATGACTCAATTAGATTAACACTCATCAAGTGTTGGACTTTCAAATTACACTCACCATACTGAATTCCAGAGACACTACCAGCTTTTTTTTAAATGGTGGGAATTCCTCTGTTAAAAAAATGGGGATTTTTCTTTGCTAGGGAATGAAATTTTATACCGTATAATGGTGATTATAGGTTTTAGACCCATGATTGGTGATGACAATAGTTTTGTCTTCTCAAGCAGTTTGCTTAACGTAAATAAATCCGTGAACCAGGTCTGCAGAGACTGACTGTCACCAGTTATGTTGAAACCTCCTACACAGTGTGTTGTTAGTGAGCAAGATGTAAGTCAAATGAACTATATTCATGTCTTAAGAATTTTACATGCACTTACACAGAAAATGATCATCTTCCACTTCCACGTAGCTTTTGCGAGCAATGTTTCTTCGAGGATAGCGAGACTCATTCGCCCAGGTTGGATATGGATCAATGTCAGGTAAGTCATCATTCGGATCATCAAAGTCTAAAGGAAAGATTACAAATTTTCTGGAAACTGTAAGACATATAATACACATATTCTATTGTAATGTACCTTATGATGCACCATAGGTGCAAGTGCATGAATATTCTGATGGTATATAAGATTTTAGAATTAAGTTCTAATAAAATTAAATTGCTTACTATTTCTATGGATAAAACTTTTTTTTTAAAAACGGTTTGTGCATTTCTTATCGATGTCTCATTTTAATTTCCTTGATAACATACTCAAATTTTAAAAATCATATTTTTCTGCTGAATTTCATGGTGGCGGCCATATCGTTTGTTAAATACAGAATATGTATTAAAAGTCCTTGACACAACATAAAACTGCACACTTTATTTTCCACCATATTTTGTACACACCTTTGCACATGCTCAGAGGTGACCTCCTTTGCATATTACTACCTGGTTAATTAATAGCCTTGTTACCAGGCACTACAAAT
Organism: Streblospio benedicti; assembly: GCA_019095985.1. NCBI lineage: Eukaryota > Metazoa > Annelida > Polychaeta > Spionida > Spionidae > Streblospio > Streblospio benedicti. The sequence continues at coordinate 53,883 of JAGTTF010006079.1, forward strand.
ATTTAACATTAATTATACTTTCTTTTCTTTTTCTAATCTAAATGGAAAAATGCACAAAACTAAAATTATTTAAACAGAAACCTAAAATTGTATTTATGGTTATAAATCAAATATAAATTTCAATTGAAATATAAAACCTATCATTTTAAAAATTAAGAAATTAAACATAAATATCATGCCATACATAACATGTTATTCAATTAAAATCCCTGACAAATTAAATGTTGACAGAAAACTAAAAACTAGTCCTTCATGAGTCAATCTTTACAAAATACAAAAGTCAATCACTTATATCTAATATTACACTTCTCTTTCTTTAACATATTGAGTATACTGAACTTTTCTACTCCTCTTTTGGTCAACAAGTCAGCTAGCATTTCACATCCTGGTATGCATCTCACACTGGTTACTATGTGGTCATTCATCATCTCTTTTACACCTCCTACATCTACTCTGAGTCTTTTATCATCCGTGCATATTGTAGAGAAAAGTGCATCAACAGCTGACTTATTGTCCACGACTGCAAAAATATTCAAAGCTGGCCCATTTATTACTTCAGTCAAAATCTTCTTTAAATAAATAGAATGTTCTAATGCCTCTGTCAAACTCAGCATCTCAACTACAAGAGTCGAACGCACCACTCTCTTGATTTTCTTGGACATCCATGCAATCACACAGCACTTGCTTTGTTCACCTACTATCAATATTATATGACCACAACTAGAAACACCATCACTCAAATTGGCAAATGAAGCATCAGACACAACTAACAAGTCCCATGTTTCTACACTACCAATATATGGATAGAAAACTGTCACACTGCCTTCTTTTAGTTGATTTATCACTTTATTCACTCTTAACATATCATCCACTTTTCTTTGCTTCAACTTTGAACTCATTTCAATCACATCATAGCAAATGTCTGGTTTTGCCCAATTACATTTTCCTGTTAAACTCCTGAATTGTTTCTTTTCATTCTTGTCTAACAATCCTGCATGTTGTTCAATCTCAAAACCCACAGAAGTGAATGAGCCTTCCTCCAATTTCCCAGGAGTAAATCGTTTCCTCAATCTGTTCATTACTTCCTCATCAAAGCCTTCTTTTCCACAATGTATAAAATCGTCTATATGTGTTCCGACAAAACCTATCAACTGTCCATCTTTGGTCAGAAAAAATAATGCAGAGTCTACTGAGCAGTGCACAAAACCTATCGCTTTCAACTCTTCTTCCACACTCTGGTAAAATTGTCTCGCTGCATCATTCAACCCATATAGGCATTTTTTCAGCTTCCATATTCTGTCTTCACCTACATTTGCCTCTAAAGGTGGTAGAACATAAACATCACGTTCAATGTCTTTACCCTGTAAAAATGCTGATTTTATATCTGTGGTCTTAATAATCCATTTCTTTTTGAGCAGCAATTACTAATATTATTCTCATTGAACTTTTGATCACAGTTGGTGAATCCTTTTCTACCTCACACGTGTTCTCAAATCCTCTCACTACTAGTCGTGCTTTAATGTTCTCACTTTTTCTACAAAGCACCCATCTGGTACTTATATAATTTTGATCTGTGTATTCAACTTCTTCATACGTATCAAACATTAACTTCTCTAATTCCACTTGTTTGGCTTCCATGCATTCTTTGTCCCTTGCATTTTTTGTGGAATGGAAACATTTACTTCACACTGTTCAACTTTGTCCCATGCATTTACATTTGCTAAATCAACACATTTTTCAACTTCAGAACTCGTATCACATATATTATAGCAATAGTTATTTTTTCCTGTTGCCTCCCCAGCTCTACCTAGGACAGTAGCATATTCCCATTTGTCACCTTCATCAAGTCTATACTTTATCATATCATTCCTTTTTGACCTAATTTCTTTTTTCTTTATTTTGCATAATTCTTTTATTGTTAGACAAATCATCTTCAATGCTTATTTTTTCATCAGTACATACAATATTGTCACTAAACAATTCATTATAATTCAATTCATTTTGTTCTGCAGGGTCATCAGTGGTCACTTCAAGCTCTTGAAGGTCTTCATTTTTGCATGTACTTTCAACACCCTCATCTGGTTTGAGTTTTGAATAGCTTGCAACATTTCCTTGAAATTTTCCCCAACTATCTGTTATGTCGTCTACTGTCAAATATTCATCCATAAATTTCAACAATTTTGCAAGTCCATCCTTTGCTTCTAAAACTTCTATCGTAACATTTTCAAACACTTTTTCTCTTATATTCTCCACACCATCTTCTGGTAGGCTTAGTGCTACAGCTAAACCTTGTTTTTCCTTTTCTAGACTGGTCAGGTGACTCCAAACATTCAGTTCCTTTTTGTATAGGTCATATGACTTATTCAAAATTGAAGGTGGAGTAGCATTTACTTTACTCATTTTGTTTTTGTTTTTTGTTTTTTATTTCAACTTACAGCTTTCAGTTTGAAACAATCAACTATACTGCACCTAATACATGTGTTCACAAACTTCCAACTTCACAGTCCACTAATAATACTATACTCTACTTTGTAAACTTTCTTGGGATAACCACACTCTGCTAGCACTGTTAAATACAGAGTATTTATTAAAAGTCCTTGACACAACATAAAACTGCACACTTTATTTTCCCACCATATTTGTACACACCTTTGCACATGCTCAGAGGTGACCTCCTTGCATATTAATTACCTGGTTAATTAATAGCCTTGTTACCAGGCACTACAAATATTTAACATCGTTTACCTCAGAATGATCGGCAACCAAACACACTGAGACAATAATGTACTTGATTGACTGACGCACAAAACACCAACAAGCATATAAAATTGCGTTGCACAATATTGTAGCGAAGTTTATAGGTAGAAATAAATGATGTATTACGACTACATTTCTGAGGCGATACAGCACTAAATAACCATTTAAACTGCACACTTTCAATATATAACAAATTGTAAAAGATGCACTTTGTGTTACTATTGTAAACGATCCAACATTGTAATATTACCACTGTCAAAATCCTCCTCTGCTTATTCGTAGAAACAATTTAAATTTTAATTCTAAAGAAACGTTTTACAGCACACATACCGAGAGTGCAGCGAACCAATTTCTTAGCCGTCTCCAGCTTCATTCGGCCTTTGTTTACCATGTTCAACACTCTCGCAAAAAGCTTTTTCTGCTCCTTCACATACTTTGCTGTTGCCTTGATTTCAGCATCAGAAAAATATTCAAAAGGCTCGTTATCGTCATCAACATATGTCCACGAAACCTAAAACAAATGTAATATAATTATTTGCAATCAGATGAGGCATTTCGCTTAATTTAGTACTGGTCTGTACTGGAGGGTAAGGTCTAAAGCTGACTCGCCCTTACATAGTTCAGGTGGTCCATAATTGATACTGAAATAAAAGAAATGGCGTATTACTCAAATTTGCTTTGGATAAAAGTGAAAATGACCTAGAAATTTCTGGGGGGAAAAATAATGAAGAAGACCATGAGTAAGGCAAATCATGATGTTTGATTGCTTAATAGCATAATCTCATCCACCCACAGCACAAGCCGTGACAAACACACACATCAGACAGGGCAACAACGCCAGTTGATGTACGGGTATGCAGCAGCATTGCCAACAGCTTTCGAAAAACCCACCGGACCGTCGGACAATGTCCGGTGAATATTCTGTCGGACCTGTAAGAAAAACAATCTACCGAACCAGTGGTCCAGTAAAAATTTGGGTTCAAATCGGCGATGATACATCCACAAATATATAAAAATACAAGCTTTGACATCTGTTTTTGCCCCCTGTGGCCGCCATTTTGTTTACCTGTTGCTATTTGTAGAGTGCCATAACAATAATGTAAGCTACACCTCACCGTCTGTGCAAATAAATACGCAATCGCAGGAAAATTGCACAGCGTTGTGGGAATAGCATGTTCACATTGACAATATGGCAACCGGCGATCATATTTCTGAGAAATATCTCAATATTATTGCAAATTCTATAGATTAACAGTGCAGCAGTGTGTCTTAACGATGAAAAAACAACACTGCTAGACTAGATTAGATTTTAGTAACAAGTGGAGTCATGTATGGTTTGTTTAAACCTCACAAATGTAATATTATATGAGCGAAAATATGAGTAGTTTAACGACCCACCCACCCACCCCTACCAGACATGACTGAGTGTGGTTAATTAGATGGGTTAAGTGATGAATTCCAAAATTTCTGAGTTCCTGATGTTCTCTGTTGTAAAACAAATGACCTAACTTAGAAAAAAGTTTGTTATAAAATATGTTTGTTAAGGCTTATGAAATTATTTTTTCTTTTGTGGCAACATACATTTCCAGAATACGAATAAACTCTAAAGCAACAAAATGTTCAATGTTCAATTCTAATTCAAATACAATAATATATTTTCAACTATCTCAGCTCAATCTTATAAGAACAAGAGTATTGTCGATGCCCATTGTAAACCATAAAAAATTACCTTTTTATCAAGCAGAGATCTCTTTGGACGAGATTTGCGTCTAGCCTTCAGTGGCCTCCCTTTTGGCACTTTGAATTTCTTTATTTTTGAGGCTGTAAAAAGGTGTGATATATTAATGTATCTAAGAGTGCAGAAAATCGTGAGGATATACACTACTGTATTATACTATATTGACTAGACAGTGGAGGGGGTGGGGGAATGTAGGAGGGGATAGATTCCTGCCAAAAATGAAGTTGTAAGTCAGGTTGTGGAAATTAAGCGTAAATGATGCATACTGTAAAACTAGAAATATTTGCTGACTTACGGGCAACGTTTCATAATGCATAGTCTACATAACGGTCTGTCAATATTGATTTGTCTTTACACTTTTTAATATGAGCTCAGTTTGGGGATTCCCCAGATTATCGGTCCGGAAAATAGCGGCCTATAAAAAATTATTTCTAAATTGACAACATACCTTTGTGATCCTTTGTGATGCATAACAAATACAGTACAAGTATTCATAAATTGTATTTAATATTTAGATTTTAGAGTGTATTTGGAAATAAAAGCAGATGATAAATTGAAGTGATTGAATGATGAGTACTAACTAGTACAAGTTATTCATATGCAGTACCCTACTGTGTTAATTTTCTGTACATTGGTTCACTTTGTCATTTACTTCAAGCAAAAAGTTCTATTTATCGATTGTTAATCTTTGCTTGAAAATTCTGCTGAAATATTCGTATAAAATTTCCACATTCTTTAAAGCCGCGAAATTAAATAGCTACGAAATAATTTATGGATTAAAACCGTGAAATTAAATAGCCACGAATATTTCTAGTTTTACAGTATTCAAAGGGGCTGGGATCGGTCATAAATTGTCTAAATTGTGATGTCATATAGAAGTGGAAGCAGGTATCTAAGATCTAAGTATAGAAGCACAATGGGGGCCAGGCCACCTGTTTTAGACCAAATTTAAACACTAGTATCCACCTCAGATGGCCTCATAACACTAAACATGTGAACTTGTTTCGTTTCAAACAGATGAGATTCACAGGGAAATCAACTTTTTAGCTGGGCAAGTGACTCTTTAGAGTTACTTACTCTTATGTCAGACAATATTTTGCTATGAATTTCCAACACTATTCAGGGGTCAAAAATCATAAAAATACAGCAAGTAAACGTAAGTTAACATCTCTGCGATAGCTATACTAGATTGATGTTTGGAAGATATTCTAGACAAATAAATCCATAGTCCTATTACTAGATTGTAAGAATATGAATGTCGGTGCAATTCTGAATACACACATCAATTTCTGTTAAGAAATATGAATTTATATTCATAAGGCTACAGGAAAAGTCTTATCTTGGGACGTTAAATCGTAAAATGTCATGGGCACTTGTCACTGTGTTGGTTTGACAAGATGGTGCAGACCAACTATGGATTATTTTGATGGAAAATATTCTATTATTTGTTTCCCATGCCATGAGAATTCTACTATCGAGCAGTAATATTGGGACATCTTGACGATGCATATAGTCAATATTACTATCAATCACTCAACCGGCAGCATTTGGCAAACAAGGCAATAACTGTGGACATCGGATACCTAGTATTTCTTAGAAAACGATTGATGTTTTTGCGATCACTTTGCCGGATGATGAGTTAGGTTTAGGTTTATTAGTTTATTAAAGTCTCAATCGTATGTACAGACATATTAAAATCACAATTAAAATATAACAAAGAAGTACATATGACCATTCTTTACAGAATTACTAGAGACTATATATAAGTTAAAAATTTCCTCCTATCTAGTATGTCAAAACAGGCTCTGGCAACAGCATATACAGTTTCTTTATTACTTAGGAGGTAACATATTTTCTCATCATCACTTATATTGAAAAAAGATAAATCTGGAATATTATTGTAAAGTTCATTTCTAATATCTTCCATTCTCTATAGTATTCTTACAGTATATACAGAAATGCTCTTCCTCTGGTTTCTTATTTACACCATATCTTAAAATTTCAACATTAATTGGGGCCACTCCAGCCCTGAAAATTGACAATGCTCTCTACGATACTTTTTTTCTGATATTGAGGAGTACATATTGTTCAGTTTCAAATTTCTGTTTAAATTGTTTGTAAATGCGCAACTTGTTTTGCCCTCTCCTGTTTTAGCGTAAGGGTT
>JAGTTF010006079.1:66043-81349 GCA_019095985.1 Streblospio benedicti
TGATTTTAGCCCTTCTGAGTAAGGATTTTAGCTCCAAAATATGGTTTTTAGCCTCCGTGAATACTGTTTTCCGCAAATTCAACTTGGCAGCCCTGTAATCGCCCATTCATTTGACAGCTTGCGCGGGGTATTTTAAATGTCGTATTATCAGTAGAAATTTTAAGTGCAGCGACTTTTTATCCAGGATAGACACAAAAAACACTATAAACCATCCCTATTTCATAATTATATATTTTTACTTACAATAATACGGACCAAAACGTGCTCAAACTTTGATTTCTTCATCGTCGCGGACTTCGACAGGCATCACTCAATCACCCGACAAACACATCACCCGTTTTTATACAACTACTAGATATCCGACGTCCACATTTATTGGGTGGTTTGCCAAACGCTTTATTTGTGATCCGGTATCCAAGATACAATAAGATGAGGCATGGATGACGAATAATATGATAATTCTTCTTCAAAAAATTTAATTTCGTCACATCAAGGCTGATCTTACCTATTTGGACCGATTTCTGGGAAATCAGCCTTTTGCAGTGCGTGGCGCTGCAATAGATTCGTAAGAGCGCCCTTGATAAAGGCTTTTTGGGGTCATTTAGCAGTTGTCAAAGTAGTTTTGCTGCGATTGAACCTAAAAGCCGCATCCCACTGCTTCTGGCGCTCTTGAACTTACGTTTAGCTGATAAAAATCTGTTGGACAGCTAGATTTTTTCACCTATGCTAAGCATCTGCCGACTACGTCGACCTGACGTTCGCTTCACGCTGCACGTGCGTGTGACGCTCGCTGCACGTACGTCAGCAAAATATTTCTAATACTTTGGCTGCTCAAAACATCGAAAGCGTATACGGCATACGCCGATCGATAATCTATCGATTTTTTTTACGTAGACCATGCGCCAAACATACGTCAAACTTACGTCAAGCATGCGCCTAACATGCGGCGCATACTGGGAGCAGATGCTCGGCAGATGAAGATGTTGGCGCAAGCTTGGCGCACCTTGAGCGTACGATATGGCGTACATTCGGCAGGCGTTCAACGTATTGCAGACTTATGTTCAGCGCACAGCAGACAGTGAACGCAAGGTCAGCGTAACCCCAACGCACGTCACACCCAGACTTTTTTTCTCATGCGTAGGTTGTGCGTCGGGGTTACGCTGACCTTGCGTTCACTGTCTGCTTTTCTTACGCCGGGTTTGCGCCCGGCTGTGAGTTGACTATGCGCTGGGGAAAAAGAATTATTTAATGCCAAAAGGGGTTATCTATCAGCAGATGTTCGACGTATAAATTTTTTTGCCTGGAAATCCATAGAATTTATGCGTTGACCATATGTCAAAACTAGTGGGACGCGGCCTTAAGAATACAGGGTTCAAGTACTCAAAATTAGTTGTGGTGATACGAGTTGGAGAGTCTAGTTTTAGATTTATTTTTGGTCTCTAGTGATGGGAATCGGACGCTCATTGCATAATCGATTTTTTACATGGTTGGCCGATCGATTATCGATTCAGATCGATAATCCTTGAATTTTCATTGAAAAAACGGAAACAAAAATGAGAAGAAAATGTTGCGCGTTTTGTTCTGTAATGAGTCCGAAAAAAAATGAATGGGGAGCCTCTAGTTTTTCATAACTGCATTTTATTTGAACATGACAACCAATAACATGATAAACGCGGGAATAACCACGTACCGGCCTTTAAAAAAAAACTGGTCCCCAATGGCAAGTAATACGAACGTTCTGTTCGAAAATGAATATCGTGCAAAACAATATCAACATCCGGGTTTGGAAAAAAAATTAAAGTGGCATATTTATTTAGCAACGAACTTTGTTCGTGCTAAATGATTGTATTAGTGAGGTTGGGGGGGGGGCGGAAGGTAGAGAGGTTGCTTCAAAGTAAATTTATATATGTTTCTATTAGAAGGGATTTTTGAGATTTTTGTTTTTTGGTGGAAATCGTGTTGAATTACACGTCAGGCCCGAAAATTTGGCAGTTCTTTAATTTTACAACATTTAATCTTTATCATCACTAAGAAATAAATATAGTAATGTCGTTGTTGTGATATATGTATTTTATTCTGCATTTGTTCGTGGCCAATTCTAACTTCATAGGAGAATTTGAGGCCATGTTTGCATACTTTAAACGCTATAATTTCACTCGTAATAAAGCAACATACTGCGTTTTACCTGGAAATCACAGTACACCAGCACAATAAAGTTCATTGACATAAAAAAAATCAAAATATATTGTTACCTGCACCAGCCGGTTGCACTTAAAAGGTTCTATTATTCAAAGTATTGATGCTGATTCTTATTATCACACTTTGAGACCATAATATTCTACATATTTTAAGAAATCTATCGAATACTCCCCAGATCAAGACGACAATAATGCTCTTTATTATCGCCCTACCTGTCTGCTAACATATCGTTTATCGAAAGGGCTATATTAACAATATGCAACAACCATGCGCGCTTGACTAAGGCTGATTCTTTGAAACCAGCATATGCATAAATTATGATAATGAGCATGAAACGTGAAGAGGGTTATTGGAACAACCCTCGTTTCCAAAATGGTGGTCACCACCTATTCATAAGTATTATCTTGGTTTTCTATTGAGTAAACACACTATACGTTTACTTTAATGCTGAGTTGGATAGGTATTAGCTCGTAGATTGTGTACACATGAACGTTTTAGAAGTACATAGTATAACAAACAGAAAACTTAGCCTAAAAGTAATCAGATGAGAGGAGGGCTGGGGGTTGTTGACAAGTACCATTCTTGCATGATGAGGGTTGTTGAAATTAAAGATGAGGGTTGTTGCAAATGACATGCTTTTATTTATATAAATTAATATTAAATTCTTGAAAGTGTAATATATCATACATTTACTTACATTATATAATACAATACAATAATAATACATTTTACAAAAACTTGTGTAATAGATGGGAAATTCATTATAAACATCAGTTACAAATATTTTGCCCAGGGATAGGACATTTCATTTCAAATGATTCTTTGGTCTCAATAGAGGTAATGGCAGTTCCATCTCTACTAATAACTGCATAAGGCCCATCTGTATTCAATGGTAGAACCACCTTTTTATCTCTGGATCGGAGGTGTTGGCCGCCATTTATAAGACGAGGGTTGTTGCAATAACCCTCTTCAGTGCAGTGTCCAGTAGTGTACAAATCGCATCAGCAATAAAAATAAAAAAGAATATATAAAATATAAAATATGTGTTTTTATTAAAGATTTATAAATAATGACAAAGGTGAATTTATTGGTAACACGAATATGTATCTTATTTTAGAAGTAAACAACTATAATTATGTCTGCAAGTGGATAAAATATTTGTGTTTTAATTGTGTGTGTGGCCCGCCCAATATGGCTCTGTAAGAAATCGTTCACCACTGACACCAGCCAACATTCAACATGGCTGAAAAATGTGTTGTAATTTTTTTCATGGTTTGACAATATTTTCTTTTTATTCAACACAGCAAATATGACCCGGGAATACCCCTGGAATTTGACCAAGTCCCGGGAAAGTCTTTGAAAACGCGTAAATTGAATAAAAAATTATAAAATCCCGTGTCATTTCCTGTGTTTGTGTAACGAACTCGATTTGCCAAAGTCATTTATATGCACCGCTTTCGTTTTCTACTGTAAGTTTACCTTTGTCAACGTAGTATTCTTGGCTCAAATCGCCGTGAAACACATTAGATTTAGGCTACCATGCAACCAGCCTCAATACCATGCGGTCCTTTATGAATCTGACATAACGCTGCGCGCTTGATAGAGGCTGCATAGTGTTTTTGACCAATCAACGCACTCGGTAAGGCACTGTCATGGCGCTGGCCAGCTTGTTATATTTTTGTTCGAAAATCTTAATATTATTCATCTCCCGTGCCTCATCTACTTATATCTTATAATCCGGATGACAAGAAAGGCGATTGGCAAACTACTGATCAAGTGTGGACGTCGTAGAAGTAATATGTCGTCCGAAACGATTCACATTCCAATCGGATTTCGCAAAGATGATTGGCTGACATTATATATCGTGATGTTTGCAGGCGTTTATAAAGCAAAATATTGTAAGTCAACATGTATCATTAAAGGGATATGATGATTTATGCTGTGTTTGGTTTGTAGCCGAAATCAAATGTTGCTGCGATTAGTATAAGCTGTGATACTATGCAGTTTAAAATCTGATGCCAGCCTGTCAAATTGCTTACGATGTTAGTTTAGATAATGTTTTTGACATAAAGATCAAGTGAAATGACCACCTAATGGTGAAAATCTGAAACTATATGCGATTTTATGCACGTACCCAAATTGACATATTGAAATTCCTATTATTTTAGACTCAGCAATAATTCTTAAAAACCATGAAATACAGTCAAAACCGTCAACATCGAAGACGTATTTTTACGCGAAATAATTTCCCGGTCGTGGCACGGAGGGGGGTCTGCACATTAAACATCTGGAAGCAATAAGAGGGTTAAGAAAATATAGTGTATACGTGTTGACTAGGTGGATGTGTATGAAATTTTCATAGTTGTCACCGGATGGTCACAAAATCAAACACATTGACCGGATGTCATTAAGATATTCAATGTAGAAATATTTGCTAAGTATGCAGTCAGTGTCAACAAATATACTTTGCATACGCATAGTCTATGTAGAGATCCTCTTTGCATAGATTATTCTAAATTGCATCTGTGCAGGAAAGATTATAAGGTTTTTAAAGAATGAACACTTCTCTCATCTTGGGTTTCTTCATTCATGATATATACAAGAATTTTAAGATACCAACAGAAACCATTGGGACTCACATTTTGGCGAGACTTTCGCTCTTATCGCAAGAGCTTCTTCAGGCCGAATGAACAGTCCTTAGTTGGTCATGTTCATTTGGCCTGAAGAAGCTCTTGCAATAAGAGCGAAAGTCTCGCCAAAATGTGAGTCCCAATGGTTTCTGTTGGTATCTTAAAATTCTTGTATATAAGGTTTTTATTCATATATAATCTTTCCGAAGGTAAGTTACCACCTTCGGTGAGATTATATGAATAAAAACATTCAATTTTTTATTTCAAGTACATTGTGTAAGGTGTGCACTTCTCTTTATATTTTTATTTGAATTCAAGAATTACCACAATTAGATTATTATCGAAGATAACTACCCTGGAAAATTAGCTCAATCCCCTGGAAAAACGACACGTTTTATATCAAAATACCCCTGAAAAACCCTGGAAAAATAAGAAGTTGGGAGTGTGCTAACCCTGTATTTCAAGGTTCCAGATATTTCTTTAAAATGTTATATACTGTCCTAGTGAATACAGGCTGATTGATCTGTAGCATGATTGTTCAGACTGATTGATCTGTGTAATCTAGTAACTACAAGTATGTGGAGTACTAAATCTAGTAACTACAAGTATGTGGAGTACTAAAAAATTGAAATCTGACATTTTACATCTGCTCTTTTGTACTTTGACTTTTAATAGTTTTTTATGCCTTTGCAGTGCATTTTAGGCTCCATGTCTACAGTGAACTGTGAGGAGTTGGCCAATCAGCCAGACATAGTTGGATTCCTGGTGAACGGAGACTGGCCCAAGCTAGACTTCAACCAAAAACCTTACAGCCAAGAGAATTCTTCCATCTTGGTCCCCTTGTATTCATATTGTGTGAACGTCTTGCATTTGCAATGTGTTTATATTTACGACCGGAGACCATGGAATAAAAGTGACTGTTCAATATCCTTGTGAATTTAAGCTTTAATATTGCTTTTGATTATATGTGATAATTTTATCTATTATTTTAATTAGATAATTTAAGCTTTAATATTGTTTTTGATTATATGCAATAATTTTATCTATTATTTTAATTAGATAATTTTAAAGTTATGTCATCTAGTGTACATAAAGTTAAATAAATTATTGACATGTAAATTGGTTAATTAGTTTATCTTACTTTTATGTATATTGTTAACAGAAATTAATAATTTTAACGATACAAATTCTCAAAGAGTAAAAATTCATACAAATACTAAAATATGACATGAAGAAATTAATTCAAAGAACACACTTAACCAAACAGGCCCAGGGCAATTTTGTAAATGGAAGATTTACTGTGTCCGGTATAAAATTATGGATTTCTTTGTCTAGAAATTTGGTTATGGCTGATTAAGTTTCTTTCACCTTATAGAAAATGTCCTCTACATATAATTCTAAGAAATTGATTGCGGGAATAAACGTTCGTTGCTAAATTTCGAGGGGGTATACCTCTATCTAAAAAGTTGTCGTTGGTGACACACCAGAATTTGAAACTAGAACCACAAGTATTTGTTTACGAAAATGCCAGACAAAATCAAACAGTTTTTTCTGTAAACTCGGGTGCAAATACGCGCCCCGGCATATAAAAAGGGCTAACAAAATTTGTTTTGAACACAATTCTGAATTCAATGCTGTAAACTCATAGTATGCAGTTGTCTAACATCAGGGCAAGCAACTCTAATAGCTACTTGATCTTAACCCTTTATTGACGGCCCATGTGAAATGCAATATTACCTTGCCTCCGCATGCGCCTTGGAAGACGCATATAACTATGCAATAGCGGTCGGAAGTTCTTCAACGAGATGTGATTTAGATTGGTACTTAACGCGAATGTAGCGATCACTGGATCATGCTAACCAACACGTTTTTGTCAGACCAGAAAATGGCGTGAGTCTAGTCAGTCGATTCGGAGTTAACATAGAACAATAATCCTTTAGTAGCTCATATGATTTTCATCCAAACGTTTTCATATCAACAGTACACATTCTGAAGACTGTCTAGTTTCTTATTTTCATCATAATGATTAATAAAATATATAGCAACGAGTCCGATTTGGACAAAATCGAGTAATAGGCAATACATTTGCCAGCAAACGCCGAATATTCATTGTGTTAGACGTGGCGATGGATGTGATTAATGGTCAAATTAAACTATTTAGTTAAAACAATTACATAGACTTATATATATGAATGGAATCGCATCTTACTGCAGATTATTTCCATCAAAATTATATATTAATACGACAATGTATAAGAGAGATATGATCCAATATATCTCTGAGGTGTTTTTACCTGTCGTCGCCTGCTGATATTGTCAGTAGACTTTTTATGATCATGCAAAGATTTCACTGTTTCAACTTAATTAAATATACTAAATGTGATAGTTTATAGTATATTTTACTATCGAACGAAAGGAAAATATATTGTCGGTGATGTATGTAAGTGAGATTGCTGAAGTCTTAAGTTTTACTGAGCTATGAGCGTTCAAAATGTATTGTGCAATTTCTCCCATAAGCATAACATTGGGACATCTTGTATCATCGCTCGCTCCATAATCCAGTTGAGTTTAGTCTGGTTGTAACGGTAGTTCCTGTTCTGGTAACTTCCGAGTCCTATTCTGGCAAAAAAGGACAAGAAGTCAAAGCATCTTTTCTAAGAGAAATTCTTGCGACCTTGACCCCATAATGATACTCAAGACCTGAAAGAGCATAAACAACATATTCTGATCTAAATTTTGTGGCAAATATGAATTAAATTACTATTATTTGATTATCCATTGGGAGAACAATTATTTACGCATCTAACACCCATTTAGGACGCCTATATTCTAACCCAAAATGCTCGTATTTCTACGATATTCACCCTGACAAATTATATATCATTCGAATGGGGAAAGTCTGTGCTCTCCTATGGAGACAAGTAAGGTTTGATTTTTTAATGACGTCATTAGCAAATAAAGTTAAAGAAATCCCGGAGAACAGCCATGATAACAAGGGATTTGTGTGCAGAATACATCATGGAGTCTTTTTTATCACCGCTAAACATTTAGTCTAGATCATCAACAATGTTTTATTCAATGTTGCGACACAGTGAGCGTTTGATAAAGGCTAAAGTGCCGCCCACGTGTCTATGATTGACAGCCTCATTTAATTTTAGCCAATGAGAGCGCACGCCGCTATTTGCTGCAGATTACAATGGCTGTCAGGTCAAGAATTAAAGGGAAAGTATGATAATTTTGTAAATAATTGATTTTCGAGGATATAATATGCTAACCAACATGAATTCACACAGCGGATACCACATAAACCGATTTTATATTAAGGATATACCAAAGTACAGTTACGTCTGCATCGTGTAACATCGTGTAATCCAACCTGAAATGTACCAAGTTTTCAGACAACATGTTTGGACGAAAAATGAATGTCAACATATGAAATTAAAGTTGTGAAGCTGGTTCCGTATTGGATATCATTGAGCGTGAGCATTATGAAATAGATTTTTGTTTGATTTATGCTGTTTATGATTGCCTGATGCAATGGCATTATTGTAATGATGGCGGAAGTGACAGAAAAACATCTTTATAATTGTGAACTCCAAGCTGTCATTTCGAACCGAGAGCAAGACAAGCTCGATGTTACGAACAAATTCTAGAAAAATAAAAACCATAATACTCTTTACCATGGGCTAAAAAATAAGAAAGCATATACGATTCTGAATGCACACATGAATTTATGTAGAGAAATAAGCATTTTTGTGGCTCCAGAAAAAAGTTTTTGTCTTGGGCGTCACACTGTCAAAACCATTGTTCACCGATGTTTGTATTTTGTGATTTAATTTCCCGTGCGCCAAATCAAACGAGGCGCCCTATACGGCGCATCCGGTCGGCAAGGGTTAATAAAGTTTTTTGTCCCTGGCGGAGGTTTGGACAACTATTCAACATTGCTGTACACAAAAGAACGTGCTTGACAACAGCTCATCCAAAATCCCTGCGTAGTACCTGTGTCCATGGTACCTTGTGAATTAGTTACACGTCTGGCAAGTTATAGGCTCTATAATTTGACCGATGACAATGTGTTTCAGATTGTGAAGATTGCAGCCAGGAGTACATGGGCCACTGCCCAGTTCATGGTCCGGTGGTGGTTGTAGAAGAAAAGGATGTGAGTTGAAAGGCTTTGAAATTTTTTTTTCCATTTTAATCTTAAACATATTGCTGTTAACTAGTGATGGGAATCGGAGGTAGTATTGACTATCGATAATCGGTAGCCCTGGCATCGTCGATTATCGATATTATCAATGTTTACATTGTCTAGCTCAGCAAAAGATATTCAGACAGAGAGATCCCGGAAAGTGTCACTGGGTGTCAAGCACACGGACTAGTCAATCGGACCGTATGCGATAGTACCACAAAGTGCATTCATTATGATTTGGCATATCTTCAATTATTTGCAATATTTTCATGCTGTACTGTAATATAGTAATGCATTTGTCGTATAAATGCGTGGTATATTATTTATTCCTAAATATTTCTTTCGCGGCCATTGTAGATACGGGTATTATCGCCCGCATGTTAGTTTGTAAAGATGCCGTGGTGCGGCGCTGCAGGCGTCTGTATGTAAACAAGAAAAATGATGCAACTTAATCGTTGTCAAATACAAATGCAATGAATGAAATTTTATAAAATATGAACAGATTTTATGTTTTTTATCCCTTGTAATTGTTGTGTATAATATCGATAATCAACTGTAGCAATTGATAATCGAATCGGGGCCCCCAAACGATGCATAATACAGATATTTCTATCGATCGGTGCATCACTACTGTTAACATTCATGTAAGTTGAACCCCGGTCAATTTATAGGTGTTCGATTTGATTTATTGTTTATTCATGATAATAAAGAAAGTATATGTCAATCATCTGCCATTGACTTAAAAAAGGGAGATTTCTATTGAATGTTTGCAGGCAGGTAGTATGTAAAGCAAAGATGCTATCAGGGCATGCATTTGGGCAAATCTCATAATCTTAACATCTTAGCTCGCAATATTTAGAGCGCAGATGAATGGGATGAAGTCACGCAATATATTATATGCATGTTTATTTACTTATTTATTTCTATCAAATATTTCATCTTCCAGAATTTCACTCGATGTTTTCAACACCGAACAAGTAGCGCCATTTTTATTGTTTACATTATGACACCTGCAGGCTCGTACCACGGCGTCTTTGCAAACGAACATGTATGGGCGATAATACATGGTCGCCTACGTTAACAGATAGAAATATGTAATATATCATGTATTTATTCTTCATTTCCAAGTTGTGCAGAAAAGCTGAGTACTCGTCTTTTTTTATATGATTTTGAGACACAAAATTTCATGGCTACTTCTGGTATGCAGATAAAAGTTGGAAAATGAAGTAAATACATCTGTTTGAGGTGTTCATTCTTCATAAAAATGAAGTTCCAACTTTGTTCCAATCACTGGCCGTCTCACTCTGCAAATTTGACTAACCCTCTCAAAGCCAGACGTAAATTTACTGTGATACCCCCTGAGTGCCAGACATGCATTTTGCGTGACGTGTTATTCACACTGGGGGTCTTCAATTGTCATATTTGAAATATGATCCTTTGTAGCTGTTACGTTTTTCATCACATTTTCATATTTACAGTACACATTCAGGAGACGGTCTAGTTTCTTATTTTCACCATTATAAATAAAGATACATACAGCATCAAGTCAAATTTTGACAATTTCGGTAATTGTTGATTCATTTGACAGCTTTTTTATGGCGATTTTGAATGTTTTAATATCAGTAGAAATTTTAATTGCAGCGACTTTTTATCCAAGATACACACGAAAAACAACATAAACCATCCATATTTCATAATAATGTATTTTTACTTACAATATTACGGACCAAAAATGTGTTCAAACTTTGATTTCTTCATCGTCGTGAACTTTGACAGGCATCAATCGATCACCCGACAAAAACATCATCTGTTTTGATAGAAATACTAGATCTCCGACGTTGACACTTATTGGGTGGTTTGCCATACGCTTTATTTGTGAGCCTGTATCCAAGATACAATAAGATGAGGCATGGATGACGAATAATATGATAATTCTTCTTCAAAATTTTCTATTTCGTCACATCATGGCAGATCTTACTGATTTTGGCCAATTTCCGGGAAATCAGCCTTGCGCAGCGGCGTGGCGCTGCAATAGATTTGTAAGAGCACTCTTGATAAAGGCTTATTGAGGTCATTTAGCAGTTGTTAAAATAGTTTTGCCGCGATTGAACCTAAGAATACCGGGTTCATGTATTCAAAATCACTTTTGTTGATACAAGTTTGAGAGTCTAGTTTCAGATTCATTTTTGGTCTCGATGCAAAGCTGGTTTCTCAAGGAATCCAGCGATGTATTACATGCCATGGTTTTGCCTATGATAATAAGAGTATTTTAGGGTTCAATTTTGAACCAGATAATGGGTGCTAGGTTGGTAAATATTCGTTGTCACAAATAGAATTAAAATATTGACACTATGCTGCTTATTTCCTTCTAGAAATACATCGAAATGTCAAGGTAAAGTTGTTGTTGTTGACTCACTGGAATTTGAGACTAGAACCACGAGCATTTACATAAAAATATGGCAGTCAAACTAGAACGGTTTTTTGAGTGAGTCTGTCGACTTTTTTTGACTGTAGGCGTATAGAAGTAATTTACGTATGTTGACTTTTGTCAACAAATGGCGTCCAAGGGGTTAAGACTGGTCTTTTGCCCATAACTTCAATTTTCATGCTATTTAAAATCCTATTGGGAAAGTACTTTCCACACGTGACATACAATAAATGATACTTAAAAATGACCTTTAAATATTTAAAGTCATGTTAGTCAGAAATTACACTGGCAATTTTGATGGTGGTGTCTCAGGAATATTTACATTGCATTTTCCTTCTTAAAAGTGGTAAATAGACAGATGCATCACTAAATAACAGTGCCCAATGAACATAGTGCAGTGTTGATTCTAGGACGCGTAATTGCAGGAATCACACACGTTTTTCTTACCTGTCCCCATTTTTGATGGATCGTCCGTAGGCCTGGCCCCTAATCAATTAGACTGGCCCAAGTTTCATCTATCAATGCGCACGGCATCCAATATTTCGAGAAATATTTATTGTTTACATCTAGTTCCGCCATCTTACCTGTAAAAAAATCACATCTTTGCCGCTATAACGCAGTCAGCAAACGAGTACAAAAACGAATATGCCAAATGGTTACCCTCATATATGCCAAAGAAATGTGCGGCGCATTACTTTGGTAGCAAAACCCCAGCGGTTTAGTGATTCGAATGTGCCACTTGGTAGTCTCGATCATCCAGACCCTGTGGTGGCGTGCGCTCAAGTATGCAATACAGAGTCTGGTTGAACGAGGCAAGCAACTCGGCTGTTGTCGGCTGATTCCGTGATTGACATAGGTGAGACAATATGGCGGAAAAAAACAATTTGATAAGTTTTGCTGCTATTTTTCATTAATTACGTCATTATTTATAGGTGTCAGTGTTTTGTAATCAGTGAATTATCTTCTTTGCGTTGGAATGGGGGTATTAATATTGTTGTACATGGTGGACTTTCTGAGGTAAAGAATATGCCAAGTGCTCTTTCAAATATATAGACTTGCAATATAATTATGGACTCGGAAAAGCCGAGTATGAGGTGCCGACAGGCCCAGGGGTCAGGGTATCCACGGATCAGGGAAATCAGGGAAAACAGGGAAAATTTTAGCCCAAAAAATTGCCTGCAGGGAAAAATCAGGGAATTTGATTTTTGGGAGGAAAATCAGGGAGAAATCAGGGAATTTTATATGAGTAAAAAAATCTGTCAGTGATTATAATTCTGTATATAAAGCTTTTATCAAAAGCATGGTTCTGATTAACTGACTGTTCAAAGGAATTCGTTCCAAGAATCTATTTTTCAAGGAATAGGATGGCATTATTACGGCTATAAAAGGTTGTTGGAAGCTTTAAATAAAATATTTGCTTTAATGGTTTTTGTGTTCTTTCTTGGTTCGTAAAAATCAGGGAAAATTAGAATTGAATCAGGGAAAAATCAGGGAAAATGGAAATGAAAATCCTGTGACTACCCTGAGGGGTGGGGTGGGGTGGGGTGTTGCAAGAGGGTGGACAGCCCCCTCTTGTAAAGGGGTTCGGAGGGATTTCCCCCCAATTTTTTTTAATATGTGATGCATTTTTTTCTGCAATCTAGTGTATAATTTACAAACTTACAATTTTCAAAATTGGGTACTTCATAGATTTAAAATAGATATTTTTGCTAACCAAATACATATGGGAATAATATGCTGGTTGGGGTCGAATATTTATACAGACTGTAACTAAGACGCTTAATAAAAACGCATAATAATAATTACACTTTTATGTACATTTTTATGCCTTTATTTTTTTATGTTATGGTTTATTTACGCCCAGGAAGCTCAACTGTCATAGGAGGAGGAAATAAAAATGAAAATAAAATTGAAAAATAAAACGTCAACCTCAGAACTATGGGTGTGAAAATATGCTGTACTACAAATGTAGGCCTACCATCTCATCTTGGTATTTTGTTAAGTTTTGTGTGCTATTTCATATTTTCAAAATCTTTTATTTTAATCATTGACTATTTTAGGAATTTTGAGAATTTATTAAAAATATTTTTTCGGTTCATTAGAATCCTCTATATTATATTCCAAAAGCTGTGCTTTTGTATATATATTCCAAAAATAAAATCACAAACCACATGAACTATATATTGAATAAATAAATGTACCATCTATTCACATATAAATTTAAGGCCCCTGGGCCTAACATCGAACATGGATATGGGCCATTGGGCTTTTACCCGAACTGAATTTCTTATTCCACCAACAAAGCTGACTTTATTTTGGCACGGTAATTTCACTGAAAATAACTTGGGCGTATATGTCATTACATACGGTTTATTGTGAAGGAAAGTTCCATCACTTGTGTAGATCTGCTTTCATTATCGCTAGCAGTGCATGTTTTGCCGTTATTCTGGGTGTCAAGTCGATTGAACATCGCATTTGTTAATCGTCGACCTCAAATACAGCAATGTATAATCCATTAGCAATATTATTCAACCAATCTATTACGAATGCTTGCTAGAAAATAGAAATAACTGACTTATTTTGATGGGGAAAATATTTACACATGACGTTTCCATGTGCCAGTGTGCGCATGCTCAGTAGTTCAAATGTCGCGCCCGCTCCGCGAAAACGAAAGCAAAGTCTGCACCCGTAGTTAATGTATCTTATTGTGTAACGTGGTCGCCGCTATTAAAGCTCCTACGAAATGCGGGCCGGTAAAAAATGAATAGATGG
Source organism: Streblospio benedicti (assembly GCA_019095985.1). Taxonomy (NCBI): domain Eukaryota; kingdom Metazoa; phylum Annelida; class Polychaeta; order Spionida; family Spionidae; genus Streblospio; species Streblospio benedicti. Next base: position 80,262 of record JAGTTF010006079.1, read on the forward strand.
CTTTTTCCCCCATCTGGTTTCCTGCTTTTTTAAAACGTAATAAAACAATAAAAAAATAATATTCTATGGCGGATTTTAAAAAAATGCAATTTTTTCAATTTTATTTTTATTCTTAAATCCCTTTTTTTGAGCGACGGGTCTGTAAACCAAAAAATAAAAAAATAAAGGCCTTACTATCCATTGACCATTCTAAATACAGAGCAGTGTTATAGAATAGTCTTATTTAAATATAAGTTGAAAATACATATTAAACAAGAAGATACTGAAATGTTGGTCCCTTGTGTTCCATATAGTATGTTCTAATTACCCAGAATTTTCTCCCCCCCCCCTCCCCAAATTTTGATTGCAAAATAAAAACTGGACCCATTTTTTATCATCCGTGGGGGAGTTGGCCCCATTGAGAAAAATCCTAGAATCAACACTGTAATAGTGGAAAGAAATCAAGATATGGCAAATCAAAATGCATGCACTTTGTGGTACTGTGACTGCTGTCACATTTAAATCAGATAACGTTTGTGTCACTGACACCCATCCATGGCAGCAAACCAGAGACCATTTCTCCTCTGAGACCCCTTGAGGACATATTCCGAGTTGTATTATTTAGAGGTTATACTGTTATATACTACCTGGCCATCCTATACTGTTATATACTATCTGCCCATGCACAGAGAAAAGGTAACTGAACCATATTCAACACGTTACAGGCTGAGGCGCTTGAAGGCACTGACGCCTACGCAGCCAGCACGGCACCGTTCCACTTGGAGGTCGAAGAGTCCACCATCCCTGGTGCAGGCTTCGGCATATTTACTACTGATATGGAAATACCAGAAAATGTGCAAATGGGGCCGTACAAGGGTAAAGTTGTGAAGATTACCAGTGGAGCTTCCGACGCAGCACGTGACAACGGGTATTCGTGGCAGGTAAGATGCGGATGATAACATTGTAAATATAAATGACTTCTATCAAAACAATATTCCATCCCATCCCCATCTTATTCAAACTTGGCTAAAAAAAAATCAATCGGCTAAAGGATTATCTAGTCATGTAGCCATTTGGTTAAATCCGAGAGTTGTGCAACCCAGAATGAC
>JAGTTF010006079.1:81449-94331 GCA_019095985.1 Streblospio benedicti
CTTCATGTAGACTAATCACACACCCAGAAGCTTTCCTTGTGTATTCTATATCGTTTCCGCCAAATACTGGTGGACTTCATAAATGCTTCCATTTCATCATTATCATTGAAATCTAACATCTTACAGAAAAATATTTTCAGTCCATGTTCCTTTTCGCTTACTTACATGAATTGGCTGTCATTTTGTCATTGGAAACGCTTCTGATTGGTCGAAACATTAGCTGGTGCCCCATCATGCACGTTTAGAAATGCTACTACGAATAATAGACCATGTTGATAGAGGCTACAGCCTTGGAAATGGCCATGAACACACGAAATATAATGAAGGAATAAATTATTTTTGTGAGGTCAGGGTTCTCCGATTGCTAATGAGATGTTTATAAACAGATAGGAAAATGGACGCCCGACCGTTTGATACCAAAACTGATGGGACTTTCCAACTAAATATTATTATATTTCGAGGGCAAAGTAGGGTTCAGAAAATGGGTGTTTCGTCTATAAGTATGTCTTCTTGTGGTTATATCGAAATATTGTGAAGACTAATGAATCTAGTAGGTGATTTTGAGTCACCACGTGGCCTTGTATGATGCATGTAACAAACGCTTTGATAGTTATGAGGGTTTGAAGAACATATGTTTTAGGCTTATTTTAAGGCATGCATTAAGGCCTAAATGCCTTTCCGACAATCAAAGGGTTAATACCCCATTCCAGCGCAAAGAGGATTATTCACTGATTATAAAACACTGACACCTATAAATAACGACGTAATTAATGAAAAATAGCAGGAAAACTTATCAAATTGTTTTTTTCATCGCCATATTGTCTCACCTATGTCAATCACGGAATCAGCCGACAACAGCCGAGCTGCTTGTCAACCAGACTTTGTTTTGCATACTTGAGCGCACGCCACCACAGGGTCTGGATGATCGAGACTACCAAGTGGCACATTCGAATCACTAAACCGCTGGGGTTTTGCTACCAAAGGAATGCGCCACACATTTCTTTGGCATATATGAGGGTAACCATTTGGCATATTCGTTTCTGTACTCGTTTGCTGACTGCGTTATAGCGGCAAAGATGTGATTTTTTTACAGGTAAGATGGCGGAACTAGATTACAGGTAAGATGGCGGAACTAGATGTAAACAATAAATATTTCTCGAAATATTGGATGCCGTGCGCATTGATAGATGACACTTGGGCCAGTCTAATTGATTAAGGGCCAGGCTTATGGACAATCCATCAAAAATGGAGACAGGTAAGAAAAACGTGTGTGATTCCCGCAATTACGCGTCCTAGAATCAACACTGCACTATGTTCATTGGGTACTGTTATTTAGTGATGCATTTGTCTATTTACCACTTTTAAGAAGGAAAATGCGATGTAAATATTCCTGTGACACCACCATCAAAATTGCAAGTGTAATTTCTGACTAACAGGACTTTGAATATTTAAAGGTCATTTTCAAGTATCATTTATTGTATGTCACATGTGGAAAGTACTTTCCCAAAAGTATTTTAAATAGCATGAAAATTGATGAAGTTATGGGCAAAAGAGCGGTCTTAAGCCCTTGGACACCATTTGTCAACAAAAGTTGACATACGTAAATTACTTCTATACGCCAACACTCGACAAAAGTCGACAGACTCACTCAAAAAACAGTTTTAGTTTGACTGCCATATTTGTATGTAAATACTTGTGGTTCTAGTCTCAAATTCCAGTGTATCAACAACAACTTTACTTTGACATTTCGATGTATTTCTAGAAGGAAAGAAGCAGCATAGTGTTAATATTTTAATTCTATTTGTGACAAAGAATATTTACCAACCTAGCACGCATTATCTGCTTCAAAATTTTGAGCCCTAAAATACTCTTATTTTCGTAGGCAAAAATATGGCTTGTCATACATCGCTGGAATCCTTCAGAAACCAGCTTTGCATCGAGACCGAAAATAAATCTGAAACTAGACTCTAGAAACTTGTATCAACACAAGTGATTTTGAAAACATGAACCCGGTATTCTTAGGTTCAATCGTGTCAAAACTATTTTGACAACTGCTAAAGGATGCCAATAAGCCTTTATCAAGAGTGCTGTTACGAATCTATTGCAGCGCCGTGCTCTGCGCAAGGCTGATTTCCCGGAAATCGTTAAGATCTGCCATGATGTGACAAAATTGAAATTATTGTATTTTGGATACCGGATCACAAATAAAGCATATGGCAAACTACCCAATAAGGATGGACGTCAGATATCTAGTATTTCTATCAAAACGGATGATGTTTTTGTCGGGTGATCAACTGATGCCTGTCAAAGCTCACGACGATGAAGAAATCAAAGTTTGAACACATTTTTGGTCCGTAATATTGTAAGTAAAAATATATCATTATGAAATATGGATGGCTTATGTTGTTTTTCCTGTGTATCCTGGATAAAACGTCACTGCAATTAAAATTTCTACTAATATTACAACATTTAAAATTGCCCGCAAAAGCTGTCAAATGGATCAACAATTACTCGAAATTGTCAAAATTATACTTGATGCTGTATGCATCTTTATTTATAATGGTGAAAATAAGAAACTAGACCGTCTCCTGAATGTGTACTGTAAATATGAAAATGTGATGAAAAACGTTACAGCTACAAAGGAAGACCCCCAGTGTGAATAACATGTCACGCAAAATGCATGTCTGGCACTCAGGGGGTATCACAGTAAATTTACGTCTGGCTTTGAGAGGGTTAGTCAAATTTGCAGAGTGAGACAGCCAGTGATTGGAACAAAGTTTGATTTTGATTTGATTTGATATTCTTCAGGAACTAATGTTCCTAGGATAGCACATGAAAGGTAATGCTTATTTCCAATGGGGTCCTTGTTTGTTTGGCAGGTTAGGTAACCAACTGAGCCAAGGGTAATGGAGGGATCACACTAGCTATAGTTTTCAAACTTTTTTAAAAGGTGTCGGTTCTTTTGTTTAAGCAGCACATTGTTCAAAGATGCAGAGTGTGGCTCTCCTTGTTTGTATTTTCATCACCACACTTCATTTTTGTAATAACACCTACAGATGTATCCATACTTCATTTCCAACTTTTAGTCTGCATAAAGAAGTTTGGCCAGAAATCTATGCCTCAAAATCATTACTGCACGGTACTCAACTTTTTATTAGAACTTGGAAATGAAAGATGCAATATATTACTCATATGGCAAAAATAAAGTAACAGTTTTTTGCAGCACCGTGTGTCCTGCAGGTGTCATATTTGAACGCTTGAACTTTTCATTGTCGCCAACATTCCTGTAAAATTCAAAATAGCATAAAGTATGACATCATCCAATTCATCTGGGCTCTAAATATTGAGCTAAGATGTTAAGATTGGACCACTTTAGAACTATAAGTTAAATTTTCATCAAATATTTTCAAGTTGAAACTTCATTTTTATGAAGAATGAACACCTAAACAGATGTATTTACTTTTTTCCAACTTTTATCTGCATACCAGAAGTGGCCATGAAATTTTGATGTGATGATCAAAAATCATATAAAAAAAGACGAATCATCAGCTTTTCACCTGCTTTTGAACTTGGAAAATGAAGAATAAATACATGACATATTACATATTTCTATATAAAATTCCCGCAACGTGGCGACTCATGTACTATCGCCCCATACATGTTCATTGCAAAGACACCGTGGTGCGGCCTGCAGGTGTCATAAAATAAACAATAAAAAATGGTGCTACTTGTTCATTGTCGAAAGCATCCAGTGAAATTGCAGAAGATGAAATATTTGATGAAAATAAATAAGTAAATAAACAGCATAAAATTATATTGCGTGACTTCATCCCATTCATCTGCGCTCTAAATATTGCGAGCTAAGATGTTAAGATTATGAGATTTGCCCAAATGCATGCCCTGATAGCATCTTTGCTTTACAAACTACCTGCCTGCAAACATTCAATAGAAATCTCCCTTTTTTAAGTCAATGGCAGATGATTCAGATTGACATATACTTTCTTCTACTGATATATTTGATGCATAAAGGAATACACCACTCACACAAAATTTGTCATACACATGTTCATAAAAATACCTGCTCACTTAAAAGCTTGTCTATTTTTATATATTCTAGTTTATTTTCAAGTTGTTGTAATGTGCATTTTTACATGTTAAATTATGAATAAATAATAAATCAAATCGAACACCTATAAAATGGCCAGGGTTCATCTTACGAGAATGTTAACAGTAGTGATACACCGATCGATAGAAATATCTGTATTATGCATCGTTTGGGGGCCCCGATTCGATTATCGATTGCTACAGTTGATTATTGATATTATACACAACAATTACAAGGGATAAAAAACATTAAAATCTGTTCATATTTTATAGAATTTCATTCATTGCATTTGTATTTGACAGCAATTAAGTCGCGGCATTTTTCTTGTTTACATACCGACGCTCGCAGCGCCGCACCACGGCATCTTTACAAACTAACATGCGGGAGATAATACCCGTATCTACAATGGCCGCGATAGAAATATTTAGAAAGAAATAATATGCCAAGTATTTATACGACAAATGCATTACTATATTACAGTACAGCATGAAAATAGTGCAAATAATTGAAGATATGCCAAATCATAATGAATGCACTTTGTGGTATTATCGCATACGGTCCGATTGACCAGTCCGCATGCTTGAAACCCAGTGACACTTCACGGGGTTCTCTCTGTCTGAATATCTTTTGCTGAGCTGGACAATGTGGACATCGATAATATATCGATAATCGACGATGCCAGGGCTACCGATTATCGATAGTCAATACTACCTCCGATTCCCATCACTAGTTAACAGCAATATGTTTAAGATTAAAATGGAAAAAAAATTTCAAAGCCTTTCAACTCACGTCTACGTCTTCTACAACCACCACCGGACCATGAACTGGGCAGTGGCCCATGTACTCCTGGCTGCAATCTTCACAATCTGAAACACATTGTCATCGGTCAAATTATTGAGCCTATAACTTGCCAGACGTGTAACTAATTCACAAGGTACCATGGACACAGGTTCTACGCAGGGATTTTGGATGAGCTGTTGTCACGCACGTTCTTTTGTGTACAGCAATGTTGAATAGTTGTCCAAACCTCCGCCAGGGACAAAAAACTTTTATTAAGGAGACTTGCTGGAGATAAAAGAATTTGGAGGTAAAAAAATTCTCAAAATGTTCTTATTTTTTTATTTTAGTATAAAAATTACATTCATTTTTTCAAAACAAACTTTGTAACATGGGCGCGTACAAACAACCCAGAATATATACCTGTATCTTTAATGGGTTTCACCTGAATGGAGAAAAAACTTTTGGTTTATGATTTTACAGCAAACCATACAAAATAGATCATACAAAAAACAGTCAAAAATTTGAAATTCAGTCAATGTTAATTTTTGACTACTAGTTGTATACATGATCTTTTGTATGGTCCATGAACCAAAATCTATTCCCAAAACCCCTAAAGTGTTATACATTTTTAAAAATGGAAATGCTTGTACTTTTATACTAAAATATAAAAACAAGCACATTTTGAGATTTTTTTTATCTCCAGCAAGTCTCGTTAAGATCAAGTAGCTATTAGAGTTGCTTGCCCTGATGTTAGACAACTGCATACTATGAGTTTACAGCATTGAATTCAGAATTGTGTTCAAAACAAACTTTGTTAACCCTTTCCATGCCGGGGCGCATATATGCACCCCAGAATATGTCCCTTTAGTGCCGGGCCGCATATATGCACCCGAGTTTACAGAAAAAACTGTTTGATATTGTCTTTCGTTTTTGTAAACAAATACTCGTGGTTCTAGTCTCAAATTCCGGTGTGTCAACAACGACAACTTTACCTTGACATTCCGATGTATTTCTAGAAGGAAATAAGCAGCATAGTGTTAATATTTTAATTCTATTCACGAGAACGAATATTTACCCACACAACACGCATTACCTGCTTCAAATTTGAGCCATGAAATACTCTTATTTGCGTTCGCAAAACCATGGCTTGTCATATATGGCTGGAATCCTTGAGAAACCATCTTTGCATAGAGACCAAAAATAAATCTAAAACTAGACTCTCCAACTTGTATCATCACAACTAATTTTGAGTACTTGAACCCGGTATTCTTAGGTTCAATCCGTGTTTGAAATAGTAGGGGGCCCGAGTGCCCTGAGCCCCCAACTTTTGACCAGGGCCCTTAACTTTTAGGACTTGAGGGCCCTGTTGTCCCTCAACTATTTATGGTGAATATTGGTGTCATAGTGAATTCCATACTTTATCATGTTCAAATACGTGTCTATATAAAAGCAACCACTTTCTTTTTCTAACATTTCAAACACATATCACATCAGGGCCCTCAACTTATGATCAGGGCCCCCAACTATTTAAAGTTAAGGGCCCTGCTCGACCCGAACTTTTTCCTGCGAGTTTCAAACACTGGTTCAATCGCAGCAAAGCTATTTTGACAACTGCTAAATGACCCCAATAAGCCTTTATCAAGAGCGCTCTTACGAATCTATTGCAGCGCCGTGCACAGCACAATGCTGATTTCCTGGAAATCAGTCCAAATAGGTAAGATCGGCGATGATGTGACAAAATTAAAATTTTTTTGAAGAAGAATTATCATATTATTCGTCATCCATGCCTCATCTTATTGTATCTTGGATACCGGATCACAAATAAAGCGTTTGGGAAACTCCCCAATAAGTGCAGACGTCGGATATCGAGTATTTCTATCAAAACGGATGATGTGTTTGTCGGGTGATTGAGTGATGCCTGTAAAAGTCCACGACAATAAAGAAATCAAAGTTTGAGCACGTTTTTGGTCCGTATTATTGTAAGTAAAAATATATTATTATGAAATAGGGATGGTTTATGGTGTTTTTTGTGTCCATCCTGGATAAAAAGTCGCTGCACTTAAAATTTCTACTGATACTACGACATTTAAAATCACCCGCGCAAGCTGTCAAATGAATGGGCGATTACTCGAAATTGTCAAAATTTAACTTGATGCTGTATGTATCTTTATCTATAATGGTATAAATAAGAAACAAGACCGTCTCCTGAATGTGTACTGTAAATGTGAAAATGTTCTGATGAAAAACGTAAGAGCTACAAAGGATCATATTTCAACTATGATAACTGAAAACCCCCACAGTGAATAACACGTCACGCAAAATGCGTTTCTGGCACTCAGGGTATATATAGTGGATTTACGTCTGGCTTGAGAGGATTAATTTAGTGTAATATCTATATGACTCAATTAGATTAACACTCATCAAGTGTTGGACTTTCAAATTACACTCACCATACTGAATTCCAGAGACACTACCAGCTTTTTTTTAAATGGCGGGAATTCCTCTGTGTTAAAAAAATGGGGATTTTTTTTTACTAGGGAATGAAATTTTATACCGTATAATGGTGATTATAGGTTTTAGACCCATGATTGGTGATGACAATAGTTTTGTCTTCTCAAGCAAGTTGCGTAACGTAAATAAATCCGTGAACCAGGTCTGCAGAGACTGACTGTCACCTGTTATGTTGAAAGCTCCTACACAGTGTGTTGTTAGTGAGTAAGATGTAAGTCAAGTGAACTATATTCATGTCTTAAGAATTTTACATGCACTTACACAGAAAATGATCATCCTCCACTTCCACGTAGCTTTTGCGAGCAATGTTTCTTCGAGGATAGCGAGACTCATTCGCCCAGGTTGGATATGGATCAATGTCTGGTAAGTCATCATTCGGATCATCAAAGTCTAAAGGAAAGATTACAAATTTTCTGGAAACTGTAAGACATATAAGGCGATCATAACTTGATCTTATGGATGACGATTCTGACGATGTGCTAAAAAACACCCCGATATAAAATAAAATCACATACTTCCTTCTTTTTTAAATACCCCGACGATCTACATCTTCCGACGATTAGTTCCGCCATCTTACCTGTAAAAAATCACCCCTTGCCCGTTATAACGCAGTCAGCAAACGAGTACAAAAACCGAATATGCCAAATAAAAGAAATGCGTGGCGCATTACTTTGGTAACAGAACTGCAGAAGCCACAGCAGTTTAGTAATTCGAGTGCGCCACTCGGCTGTTGCCGGCTGATTCCGTGATTGACAGGTGAGACAATATGGCGGATATAATACAATTAGATAAGTTTTCTTGCTATTTTTCATCAATTACGTCGTTATTTATAGGTGTCAGTGTTTCATAATCAGTGATAAATCCTCTTTGCTTTTAAAATGATGGGGCAATAGTACTGTTGCACATGCCGGACATACTGACAAACAAAAATATTAGAGGTAAGATGGCTCATAACAATGTTACTGCAAATATGATAACTGATTTTTTTTACTTTTTTTTATTTCCCCTGCCATGGCATATTTGTGAATTATTTATTTTTTATTTTATTTCCCCCCTGCTGGGTTTAGTGTTGAACTTTTTTTTAAATATCTGTACCCCTCCTATGCATATTTTTTAGCCCCAAAAAGTGGTCATCCATAAGATCAAGTTTGGATGGCCTAATACACATATTCTATTGTAATGTACCTTATGATCCACCATAGGTTTCATGATTGGCAGGAATGCACCAACAGGTGCAGGTGCATGAATATTCTGATGGTATATAAGATTTTAGAATAAAGTTCTAATAAAATTGAATTGCTTACTATTTCAGTGATGGATTTTGGCCGCGATTTTGCAACTTTTTTTAACCCATAAAAACGGTGTTTGTCGCATTTCTATAATTGGGCCGCGACATCAATGTCTCATTTTAATTTCCTCTCATAACATACTCAAATTTTAAAAAAATCATACTTTTCTGCTGAATTTCATGGGCGTGGCCATATCGTTTACCTCCAGAATGATCGGCAATCAAACACACTGAGACAATAATGTACTTGATTGACTGACGCACAAAACAACAACAAGCATATAAAATTGCGTTGCGCAATATTGTAGCGAAGTTTATAGGTAGAAATAAATGATGTATTACGACTACATTTCTGAGGCGATACAGCACTATATAACCATTTAGACTGCAAACTTTCAATATATAACAAATTGTAAAAGATGCACTTTGTGTTACTATTGTAAACGATACGACAATGTAATATTACCACGGTCAAAATCCTCCTCTGCTTACTCGTAGAAACAATTTAAATTTTAATTCTAAAGAGACGTTTTACAGCACACATACCGAGAGTGCAGCGAACCAACTTCTTAGCCGTCTCCAGCTTCATCCGGCCTTTGTTCACCATGTTCAACACTCTTGCAAAGAGCTTTTTCTGCTCCTTCACATACTTTGCTGTTGCCTTGATTTCAGCATCAGAAAAATATTCAAAAGGCTCGTTATCGTCATCAACATATGTCCACGAAACCTAAAACAAATGTAATATAATTATTTACAATCAGATGATGCATTTCACTTAATTATTTAGTACTGGTCTGTACAGGAGGCTAAGTAAGGCTGAAAACAAATGAATTCCTGATTCGGGTCCACCGCCAAAATTCCCCAAAATACCCCGACTTTGCAAAGTTTTACATCCTTTAAAAAATAAAGTATCCTTTCCTCCCGAATTTGTCACAAAAACCTTAAAAAAAATGTAAATTCAACCCTCAAAACTCAGTTACATTGCAAAATAAGTGAAAAGATTGCCAATATTTTTCCAGAAATTGGTTCAGAGAATACCCAAAATGACGTCATCAAACAATACACATGTGTCAGCCTGGCCTGCTTCTATAAATTCAGATTTTGCTGCTGTCGGATTAATATTGAAGTCACTAGATCTACTCATAAGCAGTATTAAGTACTCTTGCATTTATCCTTCCACCATTCCAATTTAGTTTCCCCATTAATTTCTAATGAGAATACTGAAACAATATGGACCACATTTCACTTAAGGTATTTATTTGCAACTGGTTAAGCCACTCCAGCAAACAATTATCAAAATTTGAAAAGGAATCATATTCCTTCGTGGAAGTGCACAGCATCAGTGAGTGATCAGGCCCTCACAATTGCCACCAAAACATGGAATTTGATCACTAAACTATCAATTGGAAGGTAATGCCATATTATATAAGCTCGTTATTGAAGCAGACCTGAAAAAAAGTGGCGACATTATTAACTGTGCAAAAAATGATAAAAGTTTTCTCCAACATCTCCGAACATAATGTTGACAAACCTAAAATATGGTCAGTGTACATTTGATAGCAAAAAACTTTCCACTTTGCCAAAACCAACATTACTTCAATACCGAATCAGGAAATAAGTTCAGGTTTGCCCTCCATAATTCAAATGGTCCATACTGAAATAAAAGAAATGGCGTATTACTCAAATTTGTTTTGGATAAAAGTGAAAATGACCAAGAAATTTCTGGGGGAAAAATAATGAAAACCATGAGTAAGGCAAATCATGATGTTTGATTGCTTAAGAGCATAACCTCATCCACCCACAGCACAAGCCGTGACAAACACACACATCAGACAGGGCAACAACGCCAGTTGATGTAAAGGTATGCAGCAGCATTGCCAACAGCGTTTGAAAAACCCATCGACCGTCCGGACAATGTCCGTGAATATTCTGTCGGACCTGTAAGAAAAAACAATCTACCGAACCAGTGGTCCAGTAAAAATTTGGGGTCAAATCGGCAATGATACATCCACAAATATATAAAAATACAAGCTTTGACATCTGTTTTTGCCCCTCGTGGCTGCCATTTTGTTTACCTGTTGCTATTTGTAGAGTGCCGTAACAATAATGTAAGCTACACCTCGCCGTCTGAGCAAATAAATACGCAATCGCAGGAAAATTGCACAGCATTGTGGGAATAGCATGTTCACATTGACAATATGGCAACCGGCGATCATATTTCTAAAAATATCTCAATATTATTGCAAATTCTATGGATTAACAGTGCAGCAGTGTGTCTTAACGATGAAGAATCAACACTGCTAGACTAGATTAGTTTTTAGTAATAAGTGGAGTCATGTATGATTCGTTTAAACCTCACAAATGAAATATTATATGAGCGAAAATATGAGTAGTTTAACAACCCACCCACCCCTACCAGGCATGACTGAGTGTGGTTAATTAGATGGGTTGTGATGAATTCCAAAATTTCAGAGTTCCTGATGTCCTCTGTTGTAAAACAAATGACCTAATTTAGAAAAAAAGTTTGTTATAAAATATGTTTGTAAGTATTAAGGCTTATGAAATCAATTTTTTCTTTTGTAGCAACGTACATTTCCAGAAGACGAATAAACGCTAATGCAACAAAACGTTCAATGTTCAATTCTAATTCAAATACAATAATATGTTTTCAATTATCTCAGCTCAATCTTATAAGAACAAGACTGATGTCAATGCCCATTGTAAACCATAAAAATTACCTTTTATCAAGCAGAGATCTTTTTGACGAGATTTGCGTCTAGCCTTCAGTGGCCTCCCTTTTGGCACTTTGAATTTCTTTATTTTTGAGGCTGTAAAAAGGTGTGATATATTAATGTATCTAAACATGTGCCAGAAAATCGCGAGGATATACACTACTGTATTATACTATATTGACTAGACAGTGGATGGGGGTGGGGGTGTAGGAGGGGATAGATCATTCCTGCCAAAAATGAAGTCCTAAGTCAGCTTGTGGAAATGAAGCAAAAATGATGCATATTCAAATGGACTGGGATCGGTCATAAATTCTCAAAATTGTGATGTCATTTTGAACGATATAGAAGTGGAAGCAGACATCTAAGATCTAAGTACAGAAGCACAAATGGGGGCCAGGTCACCCGTTTGAGACCAAATTTAAACACTAGTATCCACCTCAGATTAGCAGGGCAAATGACTTTTTAGCAGAGATAGTTTAACGAGATACGAACACGTTCATATCTGCGCGCCTCGAGCAGGTGCCCGAGAGAGGATGGTCAACGAACCGCTGTCTGTACTAATGAATAGGAAATTGGTTGATTTTGGCGTGATATATTTGCATTTCATGATTAGAAATACAAATAGCGCTATGAATGAGAAGTCATTCAATATACTATGGTCTACAACATACAGACCATATCTAGGCGCTGATATCTCCGGAAAAAACTTGTATAGGAACATTTACAAATCATGTTGTTTAGCCATAGTCTATGGGTATCGCTAACGGTGATTGTCAAACACATGGCGTGCATGAGTCATGTTAAAAATAAACTATTTAGTTAAAAACAATTACCCAGATTTATATATACGAAAGTGGAATGCATATTACTGCAGATTATTTCCATCAGAATTATACATTAATACGACAACCGTGTGTTGATGTTTTTTTTTGTCAAATGATCGATAGTATAACAGAGTTGAGATTAGTCCTTGTCACTTGCATGCTTGTAATTTGCAGAGGTTTACTGACAAAACTTAAAATTATCATAGACACATAAGGCACTAAAAAATTTGGATGCAGATTCTTATTTCTACACTTTCAGTTCATACTTTACATTTGGAAAAGTTAAATGTCCATTGATCCCATCACATAGTCGTAATGTTCTTTGGATGTGCTATTCAAATCCACTACGATTGTGTTGACCATATTTTGACTAGCAAAGTTTGATCATCATCGAATGTCCAGCTATTTCATAATAATTGGTATGGTTAAACGCACACATCTGTAGATTACATACATAGTAATAAAATATTTTCTTTGGGACAGGTATGGATGTGAGATACTGACATATTTATTACCGAACCAGCGTTTGACAATGGCAACCACACGGTGAAAACGTGATTAGGGGAAGAAAAAGTGTCCGAACATTTTGCTTAGTATTTCAGCACTTGCCATGGCTAGAAACATTTAATTAAACATATGTAA
>JAGTTF010006079.1:94431-105247 GCA_019095985.1 Streblospio benedicti
ATCAATTGAAGGTAATGCCATATTATATAAGCTCGATTTATTGAAGCAGACCTGAAAAAAAAAAGTGGCGACATTATTAGCTGTGCAGAAAAAATATACGAAAAGTTTTCTCCCGACATAATGTTGGCAAACCTAACTAGAGGCTCTAGGGGCCTGAATCGATCACCTGCATCTATGTTCGTTTTTTAACAAACAAGTTAACTGCTATGTGCCACCATCTCAGGATCTGCCAGTGTAACAAGTTAAATGCTGTGCCCCCTCTATATTACAAAAAAAATTGATCTGCCACTGTAATAAACTTGGATCTGCCTCTGTAACAAGTTAAATGCTGTGCCCCCCTTCTATTATTAAAAACCTGGATCTGCCAGTGCAGTGTTGATTCTAGGATTTTTCTCAATGGGGCCAACTCCCCATGGAGGATGAAAAATGGGGCCAGTTTTTTGTTTGCCAATCAAGATTTGGGGGAGAAAATTCTGAGTAATTATAACATACCATATGGAACACACGGGCCAAAAATTTCATTATCTTCTGGTTTAATATGTATTTTTTAACTTATATTTAAATAAGACTATTCTATAACACTGTTCTGTGTTTAGAATGGTCAATGGATAATAAAATGTACATAAGTGTAATATTTTTTGTTTCAACAAACTACAGTTATGCGTCTTAGTTACAGTCTGTATAAATATCCGACCCCGACCCCCATATTATTGCTCCATGTATATGTATTTGGTTAGTTAAAGGATCTATTTCAAATCCATCAAGTACCCAATTTTGGAGTAAATTATACACTAGATTGCAGAAAAAATGCATCACATTTTCAAAAATTGGAAATCCCCCAGAACTCCTTTGCAAGAGGTGTGTATCCCCCCTCTCCCACCCTCCACCCGCTATGCCTGTCGGCACCGCATACTCGGCTTTGCCGAGTCGATTGACACTCATAATTATATTGCAAGTCTATATATTTGGAAGAGCACTTGACATGTAGAAAATGTGCTTTACCTCCAAAAAGTCTAGCATGTGCAACAGTACTAATGCCCCACTCCCAGCGCAAAGAGGATTTATCACTAATAATAAGACACTGACACCTATAAATAATAGCGTAATTAATGAAAATCAGCAAGAAAACTCATCAAATTGTTTTACATCCGCCATATTGCCTAACCTGTCAATCACGGAATCAGCCCACAACAGCCGAGGCAGTCGAATACTAAACCGCTGTGGCTTCTGCTGTTACCAAAGTGTAATCGCCGCACATTTCGGCATATTTGGTTTTTGTACTTTCGTTTGCTGACTGCGTTATAGCCGGCAAAGAGGTGATTTCTTACAGCTAAGATGGCGGAAATAGGCGTAAACAAATATAAATATTTCTCAAAATATTGTATGCCGTGCGCATTGATAGATGAAAATGGGGCCAGTCTAATTTATTAGGGGCCAGCACTACGCCACGATCCATGAAAAATGGGGCCAGGTAAGAAAAACTTGCGTGATTCCCGCAATTACGGCGTCCTAGAATCAACACTGCAGTGTAACAAGTTAACTGCTGTGCCCCCTCTATATTACAAAAACCTGGATCTGCCAGTGTAAAAACCTGGATCTGCCTCTGTAACAAGTTAAATGCAGTGCCCCTTCTATTATTAAAAAACCTGGATCTGCCAGTGTAACAAGTTAACTGCTGTACTTGCCCCTCTATATTATATAAAAAAATGGATCTGCCAGTGTAAAAACTGGATCTGTCTCTGTAACAAGTAAAATGCTGTCGCCCCATCTATTATTAAAAACCTGGATCTGCCCATGTAACAAGTTAACTGCTGTGCCCCCCTATATTATCAAAAAACTGGATGCCAGTGCAGTGTTCATTCAGTTTGCGGCCTTGCGGCTTTTCCGCACTTTATTAATTCCGCCAAAAACATTATACCACTGCGGCCATAAAATATTTATTATAGGAAGGGCCCCCACATTGTTAATGCGGGACAAGCTACAGGCTCAGACAGATTATAATTACAGCTTTCTTGCTTTCTAAGTCGTAATAAAAAATACCTTTTATATCGACTGCCAAATGCGACAACAAGTACTTGCTTATTATATACTGCTGACGAGTAGTCACTAGTCTACAATATTGATCCCCGCTATATCACACAGCAGCAATATTATAAACAAAGGTTCAGCAGCAGCAGATATAAGCCGGCTATTTTTTTAAACTAGCAGCAATATTGATCCGGCTTGCATGCGTATTTACATTTTCAGAATCAGATATTTATTTATAATAACATTGTACATTGTAGTATTACATTAAATGGATAAAATCATTGACATGATTAAGTTGAGAGGGGGTGAAAATGAAGGTATAGACGGTCTAGATCTACCACATCAATTTATTAGCCACATAAGTGTTTAGATTATTATTTATAATTTTATTATACTTTTATAGATTAAAAAAAAGACAAGAAAAAATAATTTATTTCAAATTAGAAAAATAATGCATCCAAATCATGTGTGTATAGCATTGATATAATAAACTGTACTAGCTATTTGATTAATTATTGCCAATGACACTACCCTGGCACCAGATTTATTTTGCTACCTTTTGGTGAATCATTTTTCAATAATTTTTCAAAATGTTAATTGATCATCCATGTCTAATATGCCTTTAATAGCAGTGTTTGATGTGTGATAATGTATTTTATTTAATTGTATCATAATATTAGATTAAAGAATTCTATGAATAAAATTGTTTTTCTCTTATATTTCAAAATAAATGGATCTGTCTCTTTAAAAATTATCGATAAACAAAAGCAATGCCCCCTTCGCCTCTAATCAAAATCTGTGAGACCAGGGCCCACTTTTTTAGCTGTGGGCCCTGGGCCCAGTTTTTAAAAAAAAACTGAACACTGGCAGTGTAACAGGTAGTGTTGTGCTCCCCCTCTTTCTTAAAAAAGATTCTAGCATAATGCAAACTGGTGATGAATAGATTACTGAAAGAATTGTCCCATATCATGTTCAGGTGGTCCATAATTGATACTGAAATAAAAGAAATGGCGTATTACTCAAATTTGCTTTGGATAACAGTGAAAATGACCTAGAAATTTCTGGGGGGAAAAAAATAATGAAGACCATGAGTAAGGGGAACCATGATGTTTGATTGCTTAATAGCATAATCTCATCCACCCACAGCACAAGCCGTGACAAACACACACATCAGACAGGGCAACAACGCCAGTTGATGTACGGGTATGCAGCAGCATTGCCAACAGCGTTTGAAAAACCCACCGGACCGTCGGACAATGTCCGGTGAATATTCTGTCGGACCTGTAAGAAAAACAATCTACCGAACCAGTGGTCCAGTAAAAATTTGGGGTCAAATTGGCGATGATACATCCACAAATATATAAAAATACAAGCTTTGACATCTGTTTTTGCCCCTTGTGGCCGCCATTTTGTTTACCTGTTGCTATTTGTAGAGTGCCGTAACAATAATGTAAGCTACACCTCGCCGTCTGAGCAAATAAATACGCAATCGCAGGAAAATTGCACAGCATTGTGGGAATAGCATGTTCACATTGACAATATGGCTACCGCCGATCATATTTCTGAGAAATATCTCAATATTATTGCAAATTCTATGGATTAACAGTGCAGCAGTGTGTCTTTACGATGAAGAATCAACACTGCTAGACTAGATTAGTTTTTAGTAATAAGTGGAGTCATGCAAGATTCGTTTAAACCTCACAAATGAAGTATTATATGAGCGAAAATGAGTAGTTTAACGACCCACCCACCCACCCCTACCAGGCATGACTGAGTGTGGTTAATTAGATGGGTTAAGTGATGAATTCCAAAATTTCTGAGTTCCTGATGTCCTCTGTTGTAAAACAAATGACCTAATTTAGAAAAAAAGTTTGTTATAAAATATGTTTGTATATATTAAGGCTTATGAAATTATTTTTTCTTTTGTGGCAACGTACATTTCCAGAATACAAATAAACGCTAAAGCAACAAAACGTTCAATGTTCAATTCTAATTCAAATACAATAATATATTTTCAACTATCTCAGCTCAATCTTATAAGAACAAGACTGATATCAATGCCCATTGTAAACCATAAAAAATTACCTTTTTATCAAGCAGAGATCTCTTTGGACGAGATTTGCGTCTAGCCTTCAGTGGCCTCCCTTTTGGCACTTTGAATTTCTTTATTTTTGAGGCTGTAAAAAGGTGTGATATATTAATGTATCTAAACATGTGCCAGAAAATCGCGAGGATATACACTACTGTATTATACTATATTGACTAGACAGTGGATGGGGGTGGGGGTGTAGGAGGGGATAGATCATTCCTGCCAAAAATGAAGTCCTAAGTCAGCTTGTGGAAATTAAGCATAAATGATGCATATTCAAATGGACTGGGATCGGTCATAAATTCTCAAAATTGTGATGTCATTTTGAACGATATAGAAGTGGAAGCAGACATCTAAGATCTAAGTAAAGAAGCACAATGGGGGCCAGGTCACCCGTTTGAGACCAAATTTAAACACTAGTATCCACCTCAGATGGCCTCATAACACTAAACATGTGAACTTGTTTTGTTTCAACCAGATGAGGTTTACAGGGCAATTAACTATTTAGCAGGGCAAATGACTTTTTAGTTTGTTGCCCAGATGTCAGACAACATTTTGCTATGAATTTCCAACACTGTTCAAGGGTCAAAAATTGTAAAAATACAGCAAAAAAAACTTAAGTTAACATCTCTGCAATCACGATACTAGATTGATGTTTGGAAGATATTCTAGACAAATAAATCCATAATCCTATTACTAAATTGTAAGAATATGAATGTCGGTGCAATTCTGATTACACACGTCAATTTCTGTTAAGAAATACGAATTTATATTTATAAGGCCACAGGAAAAGTCTTATCTTGGATGTTAAATCGTAAAATGTCATGGGCACTTGTCACTGTGTTGGTTTGACAAGATGGTGCTGACCAACTAGTGATTATTTTGATGGAAAATATTCTATTATTTGTCTCCCATGCCATGAGAATTCAACTAACGAGTAGTAATATTGGGAGGTCTAGACGATGCATATAGTCAATATTACTATCAATCACTCCACCGCCAGCATTTGGTAAACTAGGCAATAACTGTGGACATCGGATACTTAGTATTTCTTGGAAAACGATCGATGTTTTTGCGATCACTTTGCCGGATGATGAGTTATGTTTGTCAAAGTCCACGCCAATGAAGTAATCAAAATTTGAAAACGTCTTTGCAATATTGAAGGTAAAAATATATTAGTATGAAATGTGGACGGTTCGTGTTGTGTTTCTTGAGTATCTTTGATAATACACAGCTACGAATAAAATTACTACTGATTTTACAACATTTAAAATCGCTTGGAGTTGCTGTGAAATGAAACTGGTATTACTCAAAATAGTCAAAATCAAACTTGATGCAGTATGTGTCTTTATTCATAAAATGGTGAAAATTAGAAACTAGACCGTCTACTGAATGTGCACTGTAAATTTGGACAGGTGTTGTTGACGAAAATCAAACAGCTACTAAGGCTTATGGTTCTAAGTCAACACCAGAAAACTCTGAATGTGAACAACAAACACGCAAGAACCTACCCATGGTGTTGGGGTGTTAAACAATGATTTTTGGTGCAGCTCCAAGAGGGTTAAAAAGCATTTTTAGAATTTCTTACTAATAACTTACAAGTAACTGCCTTTCTTTTGCGCTTTCTGCTCTGACCCCACTCTTCATCTGAATCGGATTCCGACGAGCTTTCTTTCACAACCTTCTTCTTTCTATCCATAAACAGGGGCTTAGATGGATTCAATCCTAGGAAATCAAAATTTTAATTGAAATATTGATGTACAAATTTCACCCCCTTAGCTTGGAATTCCTGATTGAGCGTCATGAGCTTAGACAGAATTTGTTACCCTGATTGTTTGACATGACAAAAGTGATCTTAAACTTTGCATTTCGTCTTCAGGAGACAAAACACTTGATCAGGAATTCATAGCTAAAACTTTCACTATTAAATAATGACTGTGGGAGGAAAAATAGAATTAGTCAATCACAAAATATCATCATCATTTGAAAGTTCAAAAAATTATGTTGAAAAACTTTACAGTACCAAGCTCCGACATCATCTGATAGTTCCGATAGATATTACAGTTGCGTAGCCTCTCAAGGTCACACATGTTATCCAATTCGGCTTGAGAAAACCACAGGTGCAAAGGTACAGGCTCCTTGTCTTTCTCCTCCATCAAAGAGAAAAAACCCACCATGTCGATTTCGCCTGAGGGCAAACCCCAACGCTTGTACATCTCGGGTACATAGTCTGACATGATCTGAAATTCAAAGTTGAAACTCTAACCAATAGATTTCGCAGAAATATGTTTGGATGTTTTTAACATTATTTTATCAAATATTCTCTATATTTGGTCTACAGCACTAGGTCTCATTATCGATAGTCTGGGCTAGCGCTAGACACATCTCAAATTTAGCCAATTGGCTAAACGACATTTTTTTTAACCAATTGAATTTTTTTAGCCATTTGGCTAAAGAACTAAATTATTCTTTAGCCAATTGAGTTTCGTTTTAGCCAAGCAAAAACGTGGTAGATCTAATGATAACACAAACATCATTACTTTTAGTTACTTTGACAATATTTCTACTTTAAATATTTTAATGACATCTGATCAAATTGTGTTTAATTTTCCGACGCTCCGGCGAGAACGATGAAGATTATAGAACTTTCAAAACTCGAGGAAAAGACCCTGCTGATGACCGGTTTGCATCCACCAATGAAGTACAGTGGCCAATAATGGATACAAATTTTTGATAACATACACACTATTTTTCTTAATTTTAAAGCAATTTTTTTCTGAGGGTGGCCCGGTGGGACTGGACGAAGGAGACCTATACACGTCTCCTTTCGAAACCTCTCGGCGCTCCGCCATCGGGCCACCCGCGTTGACAGGTGTCACGCCAGGGGAGTGGGGAGGGGGGGATATACTTGCATTTTCGTTCGTATTTTATCATTACATTGTGAGATTCAAACGGCTGCACTTAATATTAAAAACGAACCTAGACTACCAGCTTTTTTTTTTTTTTTTTTTTATTAATGACATTTACAATGAACCAAAGATATAAATAGAAGAAAATAAAAAAAAATAAAAAAAACAAACAAAAAGAATTAAATAAAACTAAGAAAAACAAGCTATGATAGTATATATATATATACTTAAATATCATAATAAATGTTATTTAAAGGGGATATATAATTAATATTACAATATGAAATCTTTCATTAATGTTTCATATTTTTTATGGTAAACAAGGTAGTTATAAAAGTTCTTAGTATTCGGGATGGTATACATAAATTTACATTTTGCAATAAAATATTTTCCATGTAAAATTAAACAATTGATCATATCTAATCTATTTATATCCTCTTCCATCATTCCTAACAAAATATTTGACAAACTTAGTACTATTTGTGTATGTATAACATTTTTTATATGATCTTCCAAATATTGCCAAATTAATTTTACATATTTACAATCAAAGAAGAGATGTTCCAAAGTTTCTTTTTTCTAATGAACAAAAAGTACAATCATTACTAATATTAGCATATATCTTTGATAACAATACATTAGTCGGAAAAATATCTATGTAGAATTTTTGTATTGTAATTCTTTGACATTATTATTATTTACACAGCCATGAGGTATTAAATACACAAATTTCCATAAATTATCATTTTCTTCTAATTTCAGGATATCTCGAAATTTATCCTTCGCTACAGAATAAGCAATTTTGGTTTTAATCAAAGCGTTATACAAGTATTTGGATTTTACTTTCAACACTCTATTGATATGATTTAATTCATTTTCTTTTTATCATGGACCCTTGGATCTATGTTTTTGATTTAATTATTTCAATTATTCCTCTCCATAACAAATACCACCTGCTATTTAATCCCTTTGTTTCCATACGTCAAATGATATGATCTTTCCATTACTATAAAATAAATCTTTTTTATTTTCCATATACCACAGTTAAGAAAATCCTTGTTATATATGTATTGATTGTTTATCTTAATGATCTTATTATAGAAAATAAATTATTCTCCTACTTTAGAATTATCTATACTGCTTTTTATTGTAGCCCAACTTTGTAACACTTCTTTATAAAAAGTAGGGATACTAGGGAAATCTGTAATATTGAAATTGCTAAGAAGGAAAATTTCAAGTAATTCTATGCCAATTAATTTTTTTTATCGTATATTGCCATTGTCCAGAGTGATTGTTCAGATATTGTATAATCCATTTACATTTCTGTACTTTTACTATTGTGTCAAGGTCAGGCATTTTTAGACCACCCAAATCATACTCTTGTATCATTATACCTTTCTTCACTTTGTAAGACTTATTGCCCCATATGAATTCATACAATATTTGCTCAATCTCTAGTATATATTTCTTTGGAAAGCTTATCAAATTTGATAAATATATAAATTGTGATATCCCAAAGGTTTTTTAAAATCAGAATTTTCCCAATTAGTGAAAGTTTCCTTCTTTTTCCATTGGTTTAATATAGCTTTCAGTTTTTTAATATTTGGCTTAAAATTTGCTTCAATTACATCTTCGTCACTATTGCTAATATATATACCTAAAACCTTAACGGGTTTAATAGTAGACTGAAGTTCCGATTAAAAATATTATCCAACATTTCCTTAAAAATATCATGATCAATGATATTAGGGCCTAAGGGCATTACTTGCGTTTTTTCTTTATTGAGCTCAAGTCCGGATATTGTTCCAAAAAGCTCAATTTCTCTAAATAATGGTCTTATTGATTCAATATCCGATAAAATGGCAGTTGTGTCGTCTGCATATTGTGCTAGCTTAAATTCTTTATTTATCTTAATACCCTTAATTTCATCATTGTTTCGTATTGAAATGGAAAGTATTTCAACACATAAGATAAATAAATATGAAGAGAGTGGATCCCCCTGTCTCAAACCTCTTGTAACATTGAAATATTGTGATGTGATCTGATTATTTGTCACACAACTTTCTATATTTGTATAAAATAATTTGATCCATTTCACCAACATAGAGCCAAAATTAAATTTTTTCAATACTTTATACCAGCCTTACTTCTTTATTAATAATTAATACCAACGAACGTTTAATCCATGGATTTTGCAATAACAGAGATCGTTCTAAATCCTAAAAATGTGTGCTCGCCGGTTGTTAGATGTGAAATTATATAACAATTCATCGCTGAATCACGTTTTATTTACTCACAATGAAAGTGTCGATATGGCAGTCTATGGCACGATACTTTCACGTTACAAATGATAATATATAAATATGCAAAATATCGGTTTTATTCAAATAATTTCCTGCCATTTTCAACCTTATGGGCGCCGCCATCTTTGTTGTCAATGCGCGAACGTTGTTCCAAAATGTTGTCCATTAGAACGATGGCGAACGGCGTTCTGACATTTTAGTCTCGATTTAGCGGACGTTTTTTATGAATTTTTCTTGAATAAAAATGATTCCCCAGATTGGCGAAAGAGTAAGCAAAATCTCTCACCCATCCTTAAAATCTCTCCCCGATGGCGATAAAACGAACTTATGCGCGAGCCCAGATAGTGTATATTTTTCTTTTACGGCTGTATTGTTAATAAGACAAAATTCCACCCCATCCAACAACAAAAATCCATCTTATCAAGAAAACAGCTGTAAAAGAAAAATATACGTACTAGATAATGCATGAAGTTGAGGTGGATATTAAAGATCAAGAAATGGGGTTTGAAGCTAGTAAAATGCATAGCGGTAGCTAATCTACATGTATCGTTATAACAATTGATATTTCATAATGACAGAGAGTACATAGTACATGAAATACATTAGAACATAATTTGGTATTTTTCGTCCTCTTTCAATGTAAACACAGAATGGCAACAGCATGCATAAATTATAACTGTGACGTAACGAGACAGAAGCGCCAATGAGAACGTTTTGACAAGCCGGCTGACGATAAATCATCAAAAAGTGAGGTGGTCTCACATTTCCCTCAATATCTCCGAGGGTTTTTGACTTACAGCAATTTAATTATCATATTTGTAATCTACAGTAATATGCGTTTGTAATCATACCAATTATGAATACAAAGTGCGATATTTTGTTCCTAAATTTCGCCAGGCAAAATGTGCTTTGTTCCAACGATATAATTTGACAACCGGGTTAATTACCGGTATTGTCATACTGAAGTCTATCCCTGGAATATATTCTATATTCAGGCTGGTATTTGCCAATATTTAGCTTATTTTAGTCTATAAATTGCCCCTGTGATCTATCCTATTAGTACATACCTTGCAAGAGGGAGATATACGACAAATAACTTCAAAATAGCTTATTTCAAAACTTTCTTGTGCCTGCTAAACTTTGTCCAACGCGGAAGACGACACAGCAAGTGCGAGTTTCCCGCTAATAAGAGGATTGGTAGACTAAAAAACATACTCGATTTAAGTGCAGATACATGCATTGTTTCTCTCCGAATCTATTACATATCTATGGAATGAGTTAGTAACAAATATCTGTCATCATCCTCATATTATTTATAGATCTTGTTGTTTGTTGTAACAATGGTTTCCACATGACATCGGCAAAATAGAACAACCAATTGTGCTGTAACAGCTGCATCTTCCAGTAAAACATGGCTGTGAGGCTGGCACAGCCACATTTTATCATTGCAACTTCAACTGGGACAGGGTTTTTACAAAAAAATTTTT
>JAGTTF010006080.1:0-14226 GCA_019095985.1 Streblospio benedicti
TTTCTTGATCATATTACCCATGAAACGCCATACGTATGTACGTTGAATGAGGTCCAGAGTTTTGTCTACACCGAAGTGAGTACCGACGTGTGAATCGTGCACAGTTTTAATGACAGTTTGTTGCATTTCCGCGGGCACGAGTAGACGAAGTTGTGGTGACGCATGCGTGTTTCTGTTGTCTGGTGATATATTGTAAAGTAATTCAGGTGTGCCCAGGAGACAATGAGAATTTGCTTTGTTGTACACGCGACGGCGTCGTTTGGATGTAGGTGGTAGCCTGCGATTTTTGAGGTAGGCTATGAGATCTTTGCAGTACTCGTCACGTTGTTGTGCTAGTTGAAAGTCCTGTGGAATGAGGCCATCGGGGAATGGGGTGTTACGTTGCGTGGATTGTTCTTGGGGTGTGTCATCTTGAAACGTTACTCGTTTAGGCAATTTCGATGGTTTTGCTTGATTTTGGGCGCTGTGTGATTCGCGAGTCTGTGTTGATGATTGATGTTTTGCTTGTGGGTCGTCGGTGTCATTGGTGTGGTGGTCTTGTTTGTTTTCGGTCTTTGAAGCTGAGCGGGTGATGGCGGATATGTCCGTGGGGTGCAGGGGAAATGTGTCCAGTTTGTCGTCCGCCGACGTGCGCGTAATGTTGTAACTCCGGTGACTCAATCCGTCTGCCAATACGTTGTTCGTGCCTTTAATATGATGTATTTCATAATCATATCTGCTAATATAAAGCACCCATCTCGCCAGTTTTGGCGTAAGTTTCTTCTCGTTGGCCAGAATCTTGGTGAGGGAGTTATTGTCCACATAAAGCGTGAATTTGTTGTAACTGAGGTAATAGTCAAATTGCGCAAGGGAATAGCAGACTGCCAATATTTCTAGTTCCAGGATGTCGCGTTTACGTTCTGGTTCTGTTAGCGAACGTCCACAGTAGGCAATCGGTACCAAGGCGCCCTTGCTGTCTTGTTGCATAAGTGCTCCGCTTACGGCCGAAAAACTTGCGTCGGTAAAAAGGTAGAATCTTTTGTTGTGGTCTGCATAGTGGAGCAATAGTCTGGACGCTAACGTGTGTTTAAGCGATTCGAAACTCTCGGAGCAGGCTGGTGTCCATTCCCATTTGACTCCCTTTTTCAGTAGGCGGAGGAGGGGGTTCACTTTGTCTCCTTTTTTTGGTATGTAATTGGAGAAATACCCGCAGATGCCGAGAAAACTTTTCAGTTCCCTGGGTTTAGCGGGAACCGGGAATGACGTGATCGCATCTGTATGTGCTTTTGAAGGTTTTATTCCATCGGATGTGATGGTGTGTCCTAGGAAGTCGCATGAAGTTGTCTCGAACGTACATTTTGATGTGGCTAGTTTGAGACCTGATTCTTCAATAGATGCGAGGACGTTGTGTAGGTCTTCAAGGTGTTGCTGTTTGTTGGGCGAAAATACGAGGATGTCGTCTAAATATGCCGTAGCACATTTGCCGATGTGATCACGGAGGACTGTGGCCATGACCTTGGAAAAATGTGAGGGCGCTGAGCAGAGACCTTGTGGGCATCTTTTGAACAGAAAGGCCTTGTTGTCGAAGTGGAACCCACAGAGCGGTTGGCTGTCTTTGTGGAGGGGTATCTGAAAATACCCCTGTTTGAGGTCGAGCGTGCTGAAAATGACCGCCTTACGTTCGGCAATGGTGTCTATGACTGTCTGCACGCTTGGAATTAGCCATCTACCCCAAACGCAATTCACATTCAAACCGCGAAGGTCAACTATCGGGCGTATCTCGTACGTATCGTCCGGTGATTGGAGGTGTTTACGACTCTTTTTCACACCCTTCCGGACAGGGACGAGGGGGCTTACCCATTTGATGTGGGAGGACACTTCAATTATGCCTTGTTCGAGCATTTCTTTAATCTTTTCTGCCATGCGTTTGCGTACTTCCGGGTGGTAGCGGTATTGGTAATAATGCTTGGGTTCCGCATTGGGTTTGAGTGTGATCTTGAGAGGTGAGTGTTTACATTCACAGAGTTTGCCATTTTTGGTCATGAAGGCCGTGGTGTGTTCATTCAATATTTCCAGAACTTGCTGTTGGTAGGACGGGTCGTCGGAGAGGTTGTCGAGGTTGAACACGGGTGTATCTTCTTGATCTTGGGTTTTTGGTGTCATGGTGGGTAGTGGTTCGTCAGTGATGTCCTCTTCTTCCATGGGTGTGAAGGTTGCGATGGAGGCACCTTTAGGGATGTTAATTGATCATTTTGTATTGTTACATATCATCACTGGAACTTGTGAAGCTTGTGTTGTAGATGCGGTGGAGATGATGACGTGGACCCCGTCTTGTATTGTAGCGTTTTTGAATTGTACCGTGAAGTCCGGATTGTAGGATCATATTAGATGGTAGGCGACCTGCAATTATTGCTGTAGATTGAGGTGTGAGTTCGAGGTTGTCGTTAGTGAAAACATCGCAGATTGGCGTTGGCATGTGTATAGTATTATTGGCTAAGTTCATGAGAATGTTGTTAGATTTTATGAATGGGACGCCCAGAATGAAGTTGAAGTTAGCGGTCTTGAATACATAAAACAAGGCTGTAACTAAAACGTCGGCCAGGTAAAATGACAAACGTGTTTTGCCGACGGTGACGAGCGTAGAGGCCGAGGCAGTTGTGAAGGATCGTGAAGACGGGATGAGTTTAGTAATGTTAGGATAAAGTTTTTTGAGAGACGCCAAGCTGATACAGTTGATGGAGCTGCCCGTATCAAGTAAAGCTGTCGATTCTTTCAGTGACGGTGTTTTGATACGTACCAGGTTACTATTGTATATTGTTGTGGAAACTATTGTTTTAGAGGTGTCTGTGGCGTAAGACAAAGGCAGTATTGATCCTGGTACGTACTCTAGTTTTTTGCGATTTGGTCTTCACCGTGGATGGCGTTGATGTGGGGTGTAGGTGACCGATCATATCTGTTTCTGTTATATGAAGGTGACCGTGAATATTGACCCCTCCGTTGGTCGCTGCTGCTGCGTTGCCGGGAGCGAGAGTTATACCTGTCTCGGCTCGGTCCGCGGCGGTTATCGTAGGATGAGCTTTGTTGCCTGCGCTCCCGTGATTGCCGTGAGTCAGCTCGTCTGTCAAGTGATTGGCTTCGATAGTTGCGTTGGGTGTGATTGTCGTAACGGGAGCGATTGTTGAAGTTCTGATAGCCCCGGTTGTTTGACCGGTAGTTGCCGACTTCCCGTCTATCTTGGGGAGGTGGTTGATTGATAGCTAGCACTGGGGGCTTATTAGTGATCGCCAGACTATGCTCGACTGTTTCTGCGCAGATTTGGGCCTGACGCAGTGTTGTGGGCAGCATGAGAAGGACTCGCTGAGAAATTTCATCCCGGAGGTTTTGGATATAAATGTCCAGCTGTCGGTCCTTATCAGTGATGTTGCATTCTTGCAATCGGCGCGCTATTTCTAGATTGAAATCACGCACTGATTCTGTGGCGCCTTGTTGACGTTGGAGGCGCGCTGCTCAAGTGGTAGGTGGCTGATGGGCGATGCAGAAAGCTTTGGCAAGATTGGCCATTGCTATGTCGTAGGTGGCCTTGTCAGATGGTGGCATACTGTTGTAATGCACTTTTGCGTAGTCAAGCAGGACTGTAGGAAGCAGAGCGAGACGCTGTGGATCATCTGCGGGCCATTGTAGGTATGTGAAGGTATCTTCTAGGCTGGACCGCCACGTCTCGAAACTAGAATCCTGAGCGCCATTAAAGGTAGGGGCGCTTATCTTTGGAGCATCCCGTCGCGTAGATTTCGGCCTGTCTGCCATTTTTTCTATCAAATCCGCTAGCTTACCAGCGAGTGCGTATGCTGGGTTGGCAGCGGTGCGCACCGGGGGGTGATCTATGCCAGATGTTGCCTGATGGAGATGATCTATGCCAGATGTTGCCTGGTGGGTGTAGTGGGCGTCCGCGGCGTGTTGTGTTGATTGATCGGTTCCAGCTGGCGGCACGTGGCTGTAGCGCGCGTCGCTGACTGAGTGAGTTTGCATGGGCGGCGTGCATGAATCGGTGGCGTTCGTACGTCGAGTTGGCGTGTATACGCCATCTTGGACTGTACCGTATGACTGGGGAGCCCGAGGTTGGGTGGGCAGGGCCCGGGACTGGCCATTAAGGTCGTGGCATTGTTGGCGTATTGCATGCTCTTGACGCGCTGTCAATGTTTTCTCTGTGTCATATATTAATTCCTTGACGTATTGCTTCATTTTATCTGTCTGGTGATCGTGCATGGTACGCATGTCGTGGATGATGGCTGCATTTTCTTGCTGCAGCATTGTAATATGCTTGGCATTTTCTTTCTGATCAGCTTTGAGGTAAAGAATCTGTTGATCGGCGCGTTTATCAGCAGCTGCCTGCATCTGGCGGAAGTGCGACCAGCTGTGGTCCAATTTATCGGTGCGTGTTGTGATTTGGTCAAGGTGAGTGAGGAAATCGGCGGTCAGCTGCGATGTGGTTTGCACCATGACTCTTTTGAAATCAGCGTGGAGAGTGGCAAGCAGCTGTTTTTGGGCGTTGGTGAAGGTGTCCAACATATGATTTACCATGTCTGACACATCCGTAGGTGTGATGGGCTTGGGCCGACGCCTGGGAGAGAGAGAGCGTGAGCGATCGGGCGTGGTGTTCGTTGAGTGAGGTTGTTTCATCAGTCTGTCCACAAGAGCCCCATAATGTTTTTGCAGACCCTCTATGGCATTCATCATGATGTCATTACGCTCGGTCTGAGATAAAGGTGGCAGTTGGTGGCGGTTTAGAACTCATTTCAGAACTCATTTCAGAATTTTCAGCACTTTTTTTCAGCACGATTTTCAGCAAAATGCACCGGGTGACCCGTGTTAGTACGGGTGACCCCGAACGAATGACGTACATCACGTTCAGATAACTACGTCACACGTACGTTGATAAACGTGGTGGTTGCACCGACTGTACTCAATTATGGATAACGTAACACTTTCATATAAGCTACGGATAAGTAATTACACGAATAAAAACAATGATGCTTCTATGTCTCAAAGTTTAAATAGAAATGTCAAGGTACATTTAACAGTTTAATGAGGATACTAGCTGTCATTATCCCACTGAACGTCGCCACTTGAAATCCCGTGGTCTGTCTGCGAAGATACGTTTATCCAGACGGGAATAGTTCAATGTTTAAGGTTGTGGAGCTTATAAAACTGCGTAATTATTCATACACATATGTAAAATTTACTACTGAAACCGATTTCATACATAATAGATGATTACTTACATTTCTGAGTGAAAAAGTTTAAAAATTGGTTGTTTATTCCCGAGATCGGCAAAATATCTGCGTAGTTGACACCATCATTTATTCGTTTTCAAAGAAACACACGATATACGGAGCCTATGCAGCTTTCATAAGACTGCTGTCAAACACCTTTTCTGTGATCCGCCATTTGAATTGTCATCAAATATCCATTTTAGAAGACACAAACCAAATATCTGTCCGTATGCCGTGTGAGCATCATTGTACAATTTTGATACTAAATATGAGCTTACGAGGCTGGATTTTGCGGCCTATGTTCCTCAGATGGTATTCCCATAGTGACTAACATTTTATTAAAATCACGAATCATGTCCAGTGAAGTGAACTTGCTTTATCATTATCATTATCATATTCATTATCATAATAAAGAATCATTCATAATAATTCTTTTTCCTTAAATTTTCTGCACGTGAACAAGACATCTTTGATGTTCGCGGCCGGGAACTGGTCCAGCAAACTTTGGTGTAGTCGGCTGTGACGAAGACCACCTGGTCCCGGATGCGCTTTGTCTGGCGTGGGTGCAGCCGTGTCTGGGTCGCTGGCGAGGGCCGTGTTGCTCGGGCCTGCGGGCGTGTCGTCGTCCTTGGGGTCCCATGGCGTCGACTCGGCGGGGATGCTGGCGGGGTCGCCGTCGTGTGGCAATGAGGATTGGATCTGAGAGATGTCCCTTTGTGTTGCATCTTTAGCGCTGGTCATGTTTGGCGTCTGGGAGGTGGCTGCATTTGTTGTTGTTGTCGGATTCGGCGTAGAAGTCGCCGATGGGCCTGCTCTGGTGGCTGGCGTCTGGGACGCCGATGACGCACGCTGTACTGGTGTTGTGTGCAGGTTTCTATTGTAGCCACCTGCATCTGGCCTGCCCGTGGTTATTGTGTGCCGATGTAGGGGCGATATCATCATTCGAGCGGGCGTGAGGCACGGTGGCGTCGAGGCTGCCGCATGCGTCCGAACTGTTTTTGTAGATTTCCGGCTCGGAATCCATGGCTGAGGGTTGATGTTGTTGTCGCTAGAGAATTAGATGTCAGAAGGTCAATTAGCGCTCAACTTGGCGTTGAGCGTGATATGGTCGAGGTGTGATTATTAGCAGATGTGGTCGGGGTGTGGTTATTAGCAGGTGGAATTCGGTTTAGGGAAATGAGGGACGTATTCTAGAGTTATGTGGGGGTATTTTGCTTCCACTCTTGGTCCCAAAAGTAGCACTCCGATGAGCACAGCGGCACCTCCCGGAAACGGTTCAGTTCCTGTTTAGAACCGAAAAACAGCTGTTTTTCGCAGGATATGCACGCTGCGACAAAATCGGTGATTTTGGGGGTGAGTGCTGTGGGTGGCGATACGGATTACGCCGAGTGTGATGGATAGTTTCATGTCTGCGCCGCGGTTGGTTGGCGTCCGGGCCCACGTACGGGAGCTTCTCGTGGTCCAGAAAAGCGCACTTGTCGGAACAGATGGGGCGTCGGAACAGATGGGGCAGATTTTGCAGGACCCTTTGAACTGGGAGGCAACGCCTGCGTCGTCCCGTTTGGACGTGGGGGAAATCGATGAGCGCGTCGCAGATTTTGCAGGACCCTGGGAGGCAGATACTTGTCTGCGTCGCCCCGTTGAGAGTCGTCCGAGCACACGGGATAAGAAGGTGCGGACTTGATTTTTTGTTTGAAAAAAAGGAGCAGCTCCTTACAGATCTCACGACTGCGTTGATTGGTTGAGCACGGTCGTGGTAGCCATATGGGGCCGCTGTCACTCAGCAGGCGGCACAGCTGGGGATTTTGAGGTTGGAATGGTCCTCTGGGAGCGGTCGTGATGCTTGGTCGGCAGATGCTGAGTCCACAGCACACGTAGCTGAGATGATTGGTGATGTTCGCTGGCGACGACGGTGAAGCGGCGAGGGGTTCGGCGGCAAAATCTGCAACAGACTGATTGGGAAAGGCAGGCAATACTATAGCTTTGATTATAAGGGGTAGGTACTAAAGGTGTTAGACTTTATGGTCATATGGAATGAGGGAGTGTGTTATGGAATGAAATGAGTCAAGCAGAAAGAGTTCTAAGGTAGTAAACAAGAAAAGCATCAAATGAGAATATTGCAGATGATGGCGGTGAAAAGTGTTTTCTAGATCAAAGGTAGTAAACAAGAAAAGCATGAATGTCATTTAAAGATAAGCAGCATGCATTTGATAAGTGTCTAGGTGATGAAGTATAAACTGTTTGCTGTATGCTGATGACATTGCAGAAAATGAGAAAAATTTGCAACTATTGCTTGATGAGCTTCATAATTGGTGTTTCCAATGGAGATTGAAAGTTAATGAATCAAAACTAAAATAGTACATTTTAGAAAAAGCAAATTGCCTATGACAGAGTATGATTTTGCTTACGGAGATTGTACACTAGAGAAAGTAACTTCTTACAAATATCTTGGTATCATAATGGATGATAATCTTAAATTTGATATATGTACCAAAACTCTTGCAGACTCAGGTGGTCGCGCACTTGGTGCAATTATTAGTAAATTTAAATCATTAAAAATGTTGGGTTTAAAACATTTGAAAATATGCATAATTCTGGTGTCAAACCTGTTTTAGAATATGGTAGTGGTGTTTGGGGTCATATATCTGGTAGTTGTATTGATAATGTTCATTATAGAGCTATCAGGTATTATTTAGGAGTGCACAAGTTTTCACCTAATCTAGCATTGACTGGTGATGTAGGTTGGATTAGTCCAAAACTAAGTAGATGTATATGTCGGATAAGATTATGGAATAGGCTAGTTAATATGGGAGAGAATAGATTAACAAGAAAAATATTTGAATGGGATTATCAAATTTGTAAGCAAAATTGGTGCAAAGAGATGAAATGTCTTTTCAATGAACTTGGTATTGATGCATTTGAAGAAAAAAGTGCATGTGATCTGGAAACTATAAACCCTAAACTGGAATGCATTATGTTAGAGAAATGGAAATCGCAAAGTAATAGTCAAACCTAAACTTCGAACTTACGTCACATTCAAAGACAATATTAACACAGAGCCATATATAAAATTTTTAATGTCTAAGAGAGCGAGATCTCTGTTTACCCAATTTAGGCACGGCATTTTACCTCTTAAAATAGAGACTGGTAGATTCAGAAATTTACCTGTAGCGCAAAGAATATGTGAGCTATGTCAGATGGATATAGTTGAAGACGAAGTGCACTTTCTATGTACTTGCCCTTTATATGTAAATATTCGGTATTCATTATTTAAGAAGGCAGCTGATTTTGATAAGGATTTTGTTAATTTAGATGTAGAAAGAAAATTTGTATTCCTTATGAGAAATTTTTGGAAAGATGTATCTAATTTTGTTGTCACTGCATGGGGAATCCGTCAAAATGTTTTATATAGAAGAAATTGAAATGTTTAATATATATGCCATATATTTATATTTATGATATATATAGATTTAATATATATAATGTATTTAAGGTGACTTATAAGCCCTAGAAGGGCTGGGTATAATTTGAATTAAAAAATTTCCTCTGTAAATGTAATGTATATACAATGTCACTATAATAAATAAATCAATCAACTTGACTATCTCTACCATTGAAGTACTCAGAACAAGTCAGTGAGCAGGTAGAAGTTTATTCTGCAACTGAGCTGTCAACGATCGGCCCTGCCTATAAGCCTTGGCTAGACTCTCTCTACGGTAACGACGCTTAGGAGTGGTGTAACGTAGCCTTCCAGCGTGAGCACTGGGGCCCCGTACTCTGCCTCGCAGTGTGTTTATCCGAATTGTTACACAGAATTCACAGGAGTATTCAAACATCTGTAATAGCAAAGGAAATTAATGCTGCTATGGATTGTACAATGACGAGTGACTACGTAATTGCATCAGAGTGTTACATTTCAAGGTGACATGATGACATCACCAGAGATTGTGTATAGTGCCTATGGTCACTAAATCCAATCAACATATAAAGTTGATTAACCCATCCTACAAGACTCAATACACACGGGAATGCGCCTGCAGCATACATAACTAGATAACTCAATATTGAGGTGTGTGTATCTCAGAATTGTTAAGATGCCAATTAACTTTACACCATGCGTAGAACTTGTTACAATTTCAAATGTGGATAGCATATGGAAAAGGTCATGACTGATTTGTTGACTAATCCCACTGGGATAGGCATATGTTTATAATCCAATCAATGTTCAATAAAATTTTTAGAGACTGGATGTGCCTGAATAACATCATATTTCATGAAAAGTGAGTTATATTTTTTTTTAAATCAAGAACATATAAATGAATTTTATGTATTGTGGTTATAGCTTAATGCATTTATTTACTTAAGTTTCTTTATTTCTATTTCAAGATAAACCATAACCAAATGCTTTCATGTACATCATACCAACAGTGTAATTTCAAATCTGTAATACTGCTAATTTTATGGTAATACTACGTGTACTGTTATTTTGTGTAGTTAGTCTATCTCATTATATATTTCTAAACTTAGATATTTCGAAATATATGTCTGTATTATATCTACATTAGTAAATAGCTAACTTGTCATGATAAGATGTACCGGTAATACATGTATGATGCATATAGGAATAATTGACTAAATCATTTTTATTTTTTGTTACTGTAATATATGTATATAGAGTATTTCAATCCATATATCGCTAATTGATGTTTTTATACTTTTAACAAAGTCAATATTAAAAATCCATTTCAAGTTATTGGAAACTCTCTTTCACTCGTATATGGTGTAAATTGATACCATTTTTGGTGATGATTTATAATGATTTTATGTGGTGGTCATTCTTTGTCATTGAGCAAGATGTTTATATAACTTGATTCTATAATTCATTGAGACTTTTTATATGCTATACTTCTCCATAAGTGTTTTATGTACCCCGGTCACCATTTTGTTGGAAACTCTCCATGTAATCATGTTGACTAGCAAGACCCCGTGAAAATCACGGGCAATATCAATGGCAGGAGTACTTTGCAGCATTATAGGTTCAGGGAGTACAAAAACTAAATAATATTAGCCCAATTTAATGCATCTCTTTTGTGCAACTTCCCACCTTTTCCCTTGTTTAAACTTGCTAAGTTTGCCTTCCGCTTTGCTACAATACAACAGCCACATGTAGGAAACTGCTCCTTGAAAGTCAATGCGCACCCATGAGGACAAATCAGTTACAGGAAATATATGCACATGCCTTATTTCTTAAGTAAATCCGCCAATACCCATCTACCCGCTACTATATTTAAGAACAAAAAATTGTATAACACTGGTCTGCAGCATCTGCACTGTCGTGGCATCTCAGCTATCGTTCTGAGAGCACCCAGCACTGTTCTACCTCCACCAGCCCCCTGAACTGGATACACATCAGTCTTGACACTGCCTAGTAGATCTACACACCTGATTGCAGGATATAATCATTACAAATATGTCCCACCCGTTAACAGCACACTGTTCTACCAATTGTCACACCCATTCTGACTGCACCCAAACATGTTCAGACACCACCCACAGCCATACAACCAAAGAAATTCACAAAATAGAACCTACACTGTTTGATCTACACAATTAAAGTCCTTTCTCATCGAAAGAGGACGTTATGTTTCCCCTGCTTGGAAGTTGGTGGAACGCCAGTCCCTCTGTCCGTGACGCTACTAAATCAATATGCAACAAATACTATGAGGCAGGTGCTTGCTGGTATAAGTC
This sequence comes from Streblospio benedicti, assembly GCA_019095985.1. Classification (NCBI taxonomy): domain Eukaryota; kingdom Metazoa; phylum Annelida; class Polychaeta; order Spionida; family Spionidae; genus Streblospio; species Streblospio benedicti. The sequence goes on from JAGTTF010006080.1 coordinate 10,998, forward strand.
ACGTGAGCACCAGCTTCCATGCTGCAGTACTTGAAGGCCAAAGGCAAGGACGTTTGAATGGCAATTTGGACCGATTTTGAAATAAAACTTGAAATACACAAAAACCAGACAGGAAAGGGGGGAAATGAATGCTGCGTTGCAAGACAGAAGGCACGTGAGATAGATTTGAGACCAACGCGAGCCGTCTCCGCCCAGCCAATATTGCGTGATGCATGTAAGTTTGAAAACCCTTAGCGTATTTATATATAGATATTAGATTAATCTAATACTAGGTTTGGATTTTTAGGTCAATGACAAACGTTGGGGGAGCAATACAAATGTGGAGTTTGCTGTTCATGAATATTACACTTCCAATCTATATTTTTATTTACTATAGTACTCTTAAAACATGCTCAATTTCTTGGAATTACATTTTTGACTATGGTAATCTCTATTTTTGACAGGAATATGTTCAACATTATGGTAAAACATTATTAATGACTTTGCTTTTTGCAAAAATTTTTTATAATTATTAGTGGTTGGGGCTACTATTTTCAATTTTAACATCAAATGGAATTTCATGCTTAAGTATTGTCATGATATTTATTTCGTCAACTGTATGATATTATTTTTAACTAATGCTTATTGTTTTGTTGTTATCACTTTTGGTAGTTTTGGGATTACAACTAATGCGATAAGTGATCGAATGGTCTTGTAATTTTTAAGTCATTGGTATTAAAACCAATACATTGTAATTTTAACCTATGGTTTCATATGTTACACTTTATTATACACTTATTATTATCTGTTTCTACAATAGTTGTCTTGTTATCACTAATAAGATTTTACTCAATTGAATTACTCTTTACAAAATTTATGATTTGCTTAATGTATTCCTACCATTATTTTCCATGGTTAACCTTGATATATGCTTTGTCAAACGTTTGTCAAATATGGTCAAATCAATAAGGAATTTGGTATGTTCAAATAACTTGTGTCGTGTTACAAACCAATTTGCTTCATACACTTGTATTATAATTATATCATATCTATTATTACATTTATGTTGCATGTTTTGTTGTCACCAAACATATATTTACTTATTGTAAACTTCTTTATGTTTTATATTATTTTTGCCAGCTCATCTCTTTAGATAGGTTTGTCATAATGAAAATCTTAAGTTCATACATCACCATCAGTATATATCAATGTAATCACACTACCACCATTCTTTAAAAACGAGAAGGTAGCAATATATAGATATAAAGTAAAAGAATGTTGTTATTTAATAAATTTACAGTATATAATTTTCAAGCTATACTTTAAAAAATTAATAAAGCAAATTTATAAGGAAGGAAAGTTATGATGTGGTAGTGTGATAAGAGATGACACCTCTAGACTGAGATGGAGTGAGTCTAGAGAGCTGGACGATGGTGGTAACTTTTGTATAAGGGATGAGTGGTGGATATTATGCTTCAGTTGTATTAATAATAAACATAGATACAAGATCGAGTAGTACGTTACAACAATGGCTGGCACATAATGTGCAAATCTAATACACTAAAAAGTTATATAAGAATGGTCAGTGCATGTATGTATTGATAGGTTGTGTATAGATGTTATAGATGGGTTATGTATATACGTGCTTAAAAAAGCACGATCTGGTAGATTGACTTATTCATATAATGTGTGTAGGGGTGATGGGAAGACCATAGGCATACTGCATATAAGTTTGTGAGAATTGTTTGAATGTATTGTATATAATAGTATATATAGTACATAAATAGGTCATGAAGTTTTTGAGTATTGTGTTATTCATACATTTTACGTGTGTTGCAAATAGTACGAATTGGGATGATTATACGAAAAATGTCCTGGTCCTTAATTTGTGACCTATTGTTTTTTGTCTTTTACAAATTGTGATATAATTGATTAGATAAAGGGGTTAAATATATATGTGGATGCTAGTTTGAATGATATAGTTAAGTCAATATGAAAACCTATTATATGCATGGCTGCTTCAGCAGCTACATATATATTCAGTGCAGATAAGGAGTGAAGTGGCTTTTATGATGTTTGTTTGTGTAATTATGTATATAATGTGTGATCAGTAACTATCTACTTTTCTATACAATATATATCTAGTATATGTGTGGGTTCATTTCAGATATATGAACTAAGAGATCATGAAAATGATAGTATAAACTAGGGATGTCAGTTCTGTATAACACAGGAGTTGGAGTACATGAGTACATCTGGGTCATTATAGAGGTAAATAATTATGTGACAATGCATTAATAATTATTTCAACGTTACGCATGATACCTCCTAAATACTTGGTGGGAATTGAACATTTAAAGTTTGTCTTTAAATAAAATGAAAATATTAAGGGTATTAGCATGTGATCTGTAAGTAAACGAGTATATCATACCTTGCCAATCACAAGTGGTAGTCTGTGAATATTTCTGTGTGACAACGATAATTCTATTTTCGCCCTGACGTGCAATATGTACTCATAATCTCTAAGTACTCATAAAGATTACATATAATCACTATTGTAATACAAGCTGGCTATAGTCTCGCAAATGTAAGTCTTTTAGTAAAAAATTATTTCTCTAAATAACTTAAACCCATGAGTAGTGTTGGTAAAAATATTACCAAAGTCGTGCCTTTTATAAATGCTGGAATATTATCATCATGAACAGCTATTTTCTAGAGGCTGTTTTTTCTTCTCATCATAATGTTCATCTTCATATGTTCTTTTGTGCTCTATTTATATCATACTTATTTTTGGTTTGCCTCATACTTATCCATGTATATGAAATTGCTTTTAATGTTGGGTTTACATGTGTTGCACAATCAAATGTTTTAGTCTGTTTGTCATGGACAATTCTAAGTGCCACAATTTTGATTATAAACTATTATCTTTTAATGTAAAATGTATACGAGATGGTACAAAACGAAATGCCGTTTTTGAATGGCTGAGAATGAAAAAGGCTGACATATACTTCCTTTAAGAGACTCACAGCAGTTTTGATGATTAAAATTTATGAAATAAGCAACGGGTCAGAATGTCGAGTATGCACACAGAACGAACCATAGTAAAGGTGTTGTTATATTATTTAGTCCAAATCTTGATTATAAAATTATGGATCAGATTGTGGATCAGAAAGGAAGGTTTATCATTTTAAGAATTACGATACAAGGCACATAATTCTTGTTGTTAAACATTTATGCCCCTAATACAGAT
>JAGTTF010006081.1:0-11271 GCA_019095985.1 Streblospio benedicti
GTAACCTTTGAATCGTGGCAGTTCTGCAATCTTCATACGTGAATCCACTGGGATGTCGCGAAGAAATAATATGGACTGGTGGTCTGCCGAAAAAATATCTTGTAGTACAGTCCCGCTGATTGATTTAACAAGCTGTGGTCTTGAAGTTGCTTGTAAGTCCTGTATTTTGACAATATTTTATAAGCTGCGTATAAAATGAAACAGGCTGTTGCTCCTAGAAGGGCGTATGCAATTACGGTTAATTCATCCTCAATTTCATCTACAGCACATGGGGGTGGTGTGGTTGGTGGCGTGGTGCCCATGTCAAAAGTTAGTACTAGAGGCAGAGCAGACGCTAAGGCTGACACGTTCGGCACATCAGGACTGTTGCTATTTCGGCTTAAATACCAAAATGCCACGAGTGCCAGTGTTAGAAGTATGTTCCATAAAGTTAAGAACGCAAGTATTATTATTTCGATGAAAGACATCGAGTTTTCCTCCGGGACGTAGATTGTATTGTCAAGCTCTTGCTTTTTGTATTGGTCAAGTTTGTTAAATACTTGTTGAGCATTTATGCCGAGTTCCAAGCTGGCGTGGAGATCGCGCTGTAATTGTTCCGTGTATTTCGTCATGTCGACATAGTTGGATGTGGGCTTGGATTTGCTGGTGAAATCGACCTGGGGAAATTGTAATGTGCTAAGAGCGTTCATTTCACGTGCTAATTGAAGATTGACCGGGTATTCGGCTACTATTTCGCTAGTTTGTGTTGATTCACAGTCTTGGATGCGTGGCCCAATAATGACGTTGTCTACGACTATGTGACAATAGCATCCGAGAGTTACAATGGTGTGCGTGGTTATTTGCATTTGAGTCTGGTCTTTTTCTGCACATTTGATGGTTATTGATTGATTGAATCCGTGTAGAAGGTACTCGTGTTTGCCAACGCGTGTCGCCGACTGAAGAGAGTCCTGGACGTACACCCGGAAGTTGCATTTGTCAATATCATCAATGTTAGAGAAGATGTTGTATTCGCACCCACCCCTGCTGCGATGGTGAAGGACTTCCGGTAGGTGGCATACGTGTGCATTCTGTCGGCATGCCATGACCTCTGCTGATGTCGCAAAACCATAATAATCATTGTTGGTTGAAATAAAAAAATATTCGTGTTCCAATTGAAGCCTGGTGAATGGGGCTTGATTCGTTGTTGGTCCATGTATTGGAATTGGCTGGGTGGTCATGTGATATAGATTAAAAATAAGCGGGGTTGATGAAATGATGGGTACCGGAATCGTGATTACCAGCGTTTGGTCTATGCTATGTCCCATGACTGTGGAGGTGCGGTAATAAAACTGTTTTAGATGGTTATAGGGCAGCGGTTGGTAGTTATATCGGCGAATTTTGAATGACAATGTGCGAAGTCCCATGATGAGTGTCTTCTGTGAGAGTAAGCTTGGTGGCAAATTGTTTTTGGCAAGTACTTTTAGGCCGGTGGTAAATTCTGTGATGACATCGTGAAATTGTAGGATATGTTCTGTCCTTTGCTGGAGTCTGTTCAATACCGCTAATAGTTCTAGTAGGTAATTTAGTTCGCTGGGGGAGGCAAAGGACACGAAGTCATTGATCTGATTGTGTAACTTGTCCATATTTTGAATTGTGGATAACAGAGTTTCGTCTTGGTGGCGTACTAATGTGACCAAGGCGTCCACGTGATGTGTTGTGGCGTTGATTGTATCGCGGAATGCGGTGTACAAGTTGTCGTAGTTAGCATCAAGGGCCTGTGCGTTTGTAGACATTAATTTAAGTTTGGCTTTAAGCTTTTTGACATCTGAATGTTTGGCTGTGCCGAACACAGTGGAAAAAATGCCGCCTAAAGGCAGCCATGACCGTTTTTGTGGGCCTTCTACCAACGTAAATTGTTGCATTAAGTCGTCATGGATTTTCATATGACGCTCGGTCTGGTGTTTTAGGTGCCTCAGTTGTTTCAATTCTAGTCTGGTGATATTTTTAATATAGAGACACAGATTTTGACCAGTACCGTTCAAATTGCATTCTATGGCGATGTTTTCGTCACTGTAGATTTCTTGTGCCATTTCACTTAGGGGGGGCATATTGATCATGAAGCGCAAGTCGACATTGCCATCTGCATGTAGTATTGCGTGCGGTTCATGCGCAAAGAGGAGGCCCACTGCCGCTTTGTATGTGACGTGAGGTGGCGCGGCGTGGCTGGGTATGCTTATCGAAGAAATGAGGAAGGCGAACAGTAATGTTGGCGTCGGCGACCGTATCCGGCGGGTTTGGGCCGACATTGCGCGACGCCGATGGGAGTGTGTCGGCGGAAGTCCCATGAGTATACGAGGCTGCTAATGATTGATGGTCTGGTTGGTGAAGGTAGGCGCGGCTGTGTTTGTCCCGTGGGGCTATTGCCAGACGTGTTGAGTGGTCGGTAGCGCGTTTGCGGTGTTGTGTGGTGTAATGTTGTTGAAGATGATATTGTGGTCGACGAGTGTAGTTGGTTATTGCTTGGCTTTTTGTTTGGTGTGGAGTCGGCGCACGGCAGGTGTTGAAGGGCTAAAAAAGTACACTCTTCACTACAGTACGGGTCAGCGTTGAAGTTGTCGAATTCTTCTTTGTATTTGAAGAAGATGAGTGTTTTACACACTGCACAACTGGCTATGTATTTGGATGACGAGCCGATCCCTCCGCTGCCGGACGTTGGTTTAGCCATGGAGTGGCGATGTACAGTGATGTATAAGAGCGGTTAGTTGAGACGAATAGTGTTGTAGAGTCGTGATGAGTTGAGGCGAGTATTCTTGGCAGGTGGTGAGCAGCAGTGGAAGTAGTCTGCAACAAGCGGAGATGAGAAGTGACTGAATCTTAGCCGGCGACTCGTTATGTAGCGCGCAGCAGCATGCGGAACCGCGCTCAATGCGGAACCGGATGTGGCGGTTAGACTAATTCGTGGCGATGCCGCTGGGCGCTGGTGGCCGCTGAGCGCGGCGTGTGTTGGTAATTAGCGTGTACGTGTTTATGTCTGTAGGGGGCAGGCTTGGCGCTGGGCATCTTGGGGGGCGGAAGCGGAAGTACCATTTTGACTAGGACGTAGTGCACCGTCCATATGGTCGCTGTGGTGTATGATGCTCGGATTTGAGGGGGAGTGCGCTTCGCACTGACCCGCTTGTTAGCTCGGTACACGACAGGATTTGTAGCCTAGTTGGCGGCGATTGCGGCGAAAGGACACCCTGGGTTCTTTTCGCTGCAGTCGGCACACGATGAGAAAACAAATCACATTGCGGCGTGCCCCTCCACGTCAAAGACTAGAACACGTTTTTGCCTGCCTGCTCATGATTGACTTGACGTATACGGTTTAGCTTGACAATGAGTGTGTTGGCGCTAAATTATTGCGATGGGAAAGGTGGTTGATGTGTCAGCGCTGGCTTATTTCTGAGGTTAAATATAGTGTGGTTCTTAGTTGCCGTAGAAGTGGGAAGGTCGAATTATATGTGAGATACTAACTGGGTTTTTAGTGGCTTGTCTGTGGTGATATCGTGTAAATGAACTTGATGTGGGGTTCGTTTTACGACTTTGTATGGTCCGCGATTGATTGACTGTAATTTTTTGTTGCTGTGAGGATCGTCGAGTGCGGGTCTGCGCCAAAAGCATATATCACCTTCTTTCAGTTGGGAAGTAGTGGGTGGTTGCATGTGTTCGTGGTTACTGAGCATCGTCAGATTATGCTGATTGATTGCGGCCATAGCTTGCTGCTGAGTGTATTGTACGTCTATGGCGTGTTGATGGAGGGGTTTATAGGAGGGCGGCGTCATGTCTGTTATTTGGCGCAAGTTTTTCCCGTAGATTATTTCATGTGGGGAGAATCCTGTGGCACGTGACTTTGTGTTGTTCATGTTGAAGATTACTATGAGCAGCATATCATCCCATGTGCGGGGGTTGTTTTGACAAACGCAGCGCAGTATATTCGTAATCACTTTGTTTTGTCTTTCTGAGCGTCCGTTGGACCTGGGCAGGAATGGGCTGCTGTATTTGAGTTTCATTCCCATGATAAGCGCTGCTTCTTTCCATACATCTGAAATAAAATTGCTACCACGATCAGAGATCATGACATGAGGCACCCCGTGAATTGCAAGCACGTGTTTTACAAAACCTTTTGGGAATTCTGCTGCTGACGTAGTTTTTGTTGGCCAAGCACAGACGAGCCGGCTGGTATGACAAACAATCATTGCCATATAAAGGTTTTTATTGGGTGTCATGGCGAATTTTCCGATATGATCCGCTCCGACCTTGTAAAATGGAGCCAGGGGTGACAATACAGGGGTCCCCGGAGCGTGTTGTAGGGGTAGCGAGTTTTTGGCTTTGTTGCAGGTGATGCAATTTGCAACGTATTTCTTGATCATATTACCCATGAAACGCCATACGTATGTACGTTGAATGAGGTCCAGAGTTTTGTCTACACCAAAGTGAGTACCTACGTGTGAATCGTGCACAGTTTTAATGACAGTTTGTTGCATTTCCGCGGGCACGAGTAGACGAAGTTGTGGTGACGCATGCGTGTTTCTGTTGTCTGGTGATATATTGTAAAGTAATTCAGGTGTGCCCAGGAGACAGTGAGAATTTGCTTTGCTGTACACGCGGCGGCGTCGTTTGGATGTAGGTGGTAGCCTGCGATTTTTGAGGTAGGCTATGAGATCTTTGCAGTACTCGTCACGTTGTTGTGATAGTTGAAAGTCCTGTGGAATGACGCCGTCGGGAAATGGGGTGTTACGTTGCGTGGGTTGTTCTTGGGGTGTGTCATCTTGAAACGTTACTCGTTTAGGCAATTTCGATGGTTTTGCTTGATTTTGGGCGCTGTGTGATTCGCGAGTCTGTGTTGATGATTGATGTTTTGCTTGTGGGTTGTCGGTGTCATTGGTGTGGTGGTCTTGTTTGTTTTCGGTCTTTGAAGCTGAGCGGGTGATGGCGGATATGTCCGTGGGGTGCAGGGTAAATGTGTCCAGTTTGTCGTCCGCCGACGTGCGCGTAATGTTGTAACTCCGGCGACTCAATCCGTCTGCCAATACGTTGTTCGTGCCTTTAATGTGATGTATTTCATAATCATATCCGCTAATATAAAGCACCCATCTCGCCAGTTTTGGCGTAAGTTTCTTCTCGTTGGCCAGAATCTTGGTGAGGGAGTTATTGTCCACATACAGCGTGAATTTGTTGTAACTGAGGTAATAGTCAAATTGCGCAAGGGAGTAGCAGACTGCCAATATTTCGAGTTCCAGGATGTCGCGTTTACGTTCTGGTTCTGTTAGTGAACGTCCACAGTAGGCAATCGGTACAAAGTCGCCCTTCCTGTCTTGTTGCATAAGTGCTCCGCTTATGGCCGAAAAACTTGCGTCGGTAAAAAGGTAGAATCTTTTGTTGTGGTCTGCATAGTGGAGCAATGGTCTGGACGCTAACGTGTGTTTAAGCGATTCGAAACTCTCGGAGCAGGCTGGTGTCCATTCCCATTTGACTCCCTTTTTCAGTAGGCAGAGGAGGGGGTTCACTTTGTCTCCTTTTTTTGGTATGTAATTGGAGAAATACCCGCAGATGCCGAGAAAACTTTTCAGTTCCCTGGGTTTAGCGGGAACCGGGAATGACGTGATCGCATCTGTATGTGCTTTTGAAGGTTTTATTCCATCGGATGTGATGGTGTGTCCTAGGAAGTCGCATGAAGTTGCTCCGAACGTACATTTTGATGTGGCTAGTTTGAGACCTGATTCTTCAATAGATGCGAGGACGTTGTGTAGGTCTTCAAGGTGTTGCTGTTTGTTGGGCGAAAATACGAGGATGTCGTCTAAATATGCCGTAGCACATTTGCCGATGTGATCATGGAGGACTGTGGCCATGACCTTGGAAAAATGTGAGGGCGCTGAGCAGAGACCTTGTGGGCATCTTTTGAACACGAAGGCCTTGTTGTCGAAGTGGAACCCACAGAGCGGTTGGCTGTCTTTGTGGAGGGGTATCTGAAAATACCCCTGTTTGAGGTCGAGCGTGCTGAAAATGACCGCCTTACGTTCGGCAATGGTGTCTATGACCGTCTGCACGCTGGGAATTAGCCATCTACCCCAAACGCAATTCGCATTCAAACCGCGAAGGTCAACTATGGGGCGTATCTCGTACGTATCGTCCGGTGATTGGAGGTGTTTACGACTCTTTTTCACCCCCTTTCGGACAGGGACGAGGGGGCTTACCCATTTGATGTGGGAAGACACTTCAATTATGCCTTGTTCGAGCATTTCTTTAATCTTTTCTGCCATGCGTTTGCGTACTTCCGGGTGGTAGCGATATTGGGAGAAATGCTTGGGTTCCGCATTGGGTTTGAGTGTGATCTTGAGAGGTGAGTGTTTGCATTCACCGAGTTTGCCATTTTTGGTCATGAAGGCCGTGGTGTGTTCATTCAATATTTCCAGAACTTGCTGTTGGTAGGACGGGTCGTCGGAGAGGTTGTCGAGGTTGAACACGGGTGTATCTTCTTGATCTTGGGTTTTTGGTGTCATGGTGGGTAGTGGTTCGTCAGTGATGTCCTCTTCTTCCATGGGTGTGAAGGTTGCGATGGAGGCACCTTTAGGGATGTTAATTGATCATTTTGTATTGTTACATATCATCACTGGAACTTGTGAAGCTTGTGTTGTAGATGCGGTGGAGATGACGTGGACCCCGTCTTGTATTGTAGCGTTTTGAATTGTACCGTGAAGTCCGGATTGTAGGATCATAGTAGATGGTAGGCGACCTGCGATTATTGCTGTAGATTGAGGTGTGAGTTCGAGGTTGTCGTTAGTGAAAAAACATCGCAGATTGGCGTTGGCATGTGTATAGTATTATTGGCTAAGTTCATGAGAATGTTGTTAGATTTTATGAATGGGACGCCCAGAATGAAGTTGAAGTTAGCGGTCTTGAATACATAAAACAAGGCTGTAACTAAAACGTCGGCCAGGTAAAATGACAAACGTGTTTTGCCGATGGTGACGAGCGTAGAGGCCGAGGCAGTTGTGAAGGATCGTGAAGACGGGATGAGTTTAGTAATGTTAGGATAAAGTTTTTTGAGAGACGCCAAGCTGATACAGTTGATGGAGCTGCCCGTATCAAGTAAAGCTGTCGATTCTTTCAGTGACGGTGTTTTGATACGTACCAGGTTACTATTGTATATTGTTGTGGAAACTATTGTTTTAGAGGTGTCTGTGGCGTAAGACAAAGGCAGTATTGATCCTGGTACGTACTCTAGTTTTTTGCGATTTGGTCTTCACCGTGGATGGCGTTGATGTGGGGTGTAGGTGACCGATCATATCTGTTTCTGTTATATGAAGGTGACCGTGAATATTGACCCCTCCGTTGGTCGCTGCTGCTGCGTTGCCGGGAGCGAGAGTTATACCTGTCTCGGCTCGGTCCGCGGCGGTTATCGTAGGATGAGCTTTGTTGCCTGCGCTCCCGTGATTGCCGTGAGTCAGCTCGTCTGTCAAGTGATTGGCTTCGATAGTTGCGTTGGGTGTGATTGTCGTAACGGGAGCGATTGTTGAAGTTCTGATAGCCCCGGTTGTTTGACCGGTAGTTGCCGACTTCCCCCGTCTATCTTGGGAGGTGGTTGATTGATAGCTAGCACTGGGGGCTTATTAGTGATCGCCAGACTATGCTCGACTGTTTCTGCGCAGATTTGGGCCTGACGCAGTGTTGTGGGCAGCATGAGAAGGACTCGCTGAGAAATTTCATCCCGGAGGTTTTGGATATAAATGTCCAGCTGTCGGTCCTTATCAGTGATGTTGCATTCTTGCAATCGGCGCGCTATTTCTAGATTGAAATCACGCACTGATTCTGTGGCGCCTTGTTGACGTTGGAGGCGCGCTGCTCTGGTGGTAGGTGGCTGATGGGCGATGGAGAAAGCTTTGGCAAGATTGGCCATTGCTATGTCGTAGGTGGCCTTGTCAGACGGTGGCATACTGTTGTAATGCACTTTTGCGTAGTCGAGCAGGACTGTAGGAAGCAGAGCGAGACGCTGTGGATCATCTGCGGGCCATTGTAGGTATGTGAAGGTATCTTCTAGGCTGGACCGCCACGTCTCGAAACTAGAATCCTGAGCGCCATTAAAGGTAGGGGCGCTTATCTTTGGAGCATCCCGTCGCGTAGATTTCGGCCTGTCTGCCATTTTTTCTATCAAATCCGCTAGCTTACCAGCGAGTGCGTATGCTGGGTCGGCAGCGGTGCGCACCGGGGGTGATCTATGCCAGATGTTGCCTGATGGAGATGATCTATGCCAGATGTTGCCTGGTGGGTGTAGTGGGCGTCCGCGGCGTGTTGTGTTGATTGATCGGTTCCAGCTGGCGGCACGTGGCTGTGTAGCGCGTCGCTGACTGAGTGAGTTTGCATGGGCGGCGTGCATGGCGGCGTATGTGAATCGGTGGCGTTCGTACGTCGAGTTGGCGTGTATACGCCATCTTGGACTGTACCGTATGACTGGGGAGCCCGAGGTTGGGTGGGCGGGGCCCGGGACTGGCCATTAAGGTCGTGGCATAGTTGGCGTATTGCATGCTCTTGACGCGCTGTCAATGTTTTCTCTGTGTCATATATTAATTCCTTGACGTATTGCTTCATTTTATCTGTCTGGTGATCGTGCATGGTACGCATGTCGTGGATGATGGCTGCATTTTCTTGCTGCAGCATTGTAATATGCTTGGCATTTTCTTTCTGATCAGCTTTGAGGTAAAGAATCTGTTGATCGGCGCGTTTATCAGCAGCTGCCTGCATCTGTCGGAAGTGCGCCCAGCTGTGGTCCAATTTATCGGTGCGTGTTGTGATTTGGTCAAGGTGAGTGAGGAAATCGGCGGTCAGCTGCGATGTGGTTTGCACCATGACTCTTTTGAAATCAGCGTGGAGAGTGGCAAGCAGCTGTTTTTGGGCGTTGGTGAAGGTGTCCAACATATGATTTACCATGTCTGACACATCCGTAGGTGTGATGGGCTTGGGCCGACGCCTGGGAGAGAGAGAGCGTGAGCGATCGGGCGTGGTGTTCGTTGAGTGAGGTTGTTTCGTCAGTCTGTCCACAAGAGCCCCATAATGTTTTTGCAGACCCTCTATGGCATTCATCATGATATCATTACGCTCGGTCTGAGATAAAGGTGGCAGTTGGTGGCGGTCGTAGAATTCATAGCGGGGAAGTCGATCATTCCCAAGTGATTGCAGGCGGTCGTTGGAATTCCATCCATCCTCGTGTTGTGTGTCGAATTCGATATCGGGCGTGAGCGTGTCAGATGAGAGGCGCCTGTTGAGGTCATTATCGCTCATCGGAATGTACCGCCGATGGCGTCTGTCTGGTGAAGGTGGCGTACGCTGACCAGGTGGGAGGTCTCCAGATGAATCGATGTCGACGCGGTCGGCGGCGTTAATGACGCTAACAGGGCTATTAGCTGCGGTCAGCGGCAGCTGGTCTTTGATGTTCGCGGCCGGGAACTGGTCCAGCAAACTTTGATGTAGTCGGCTGTGACGAAGACCACCTGGTCCCGGATGCGCTTTGTCTGGCGTGGGTGCAGCCGTGTCTGGGTCGCTGGCGAGGGCCGTGTTGCTCGGGCCTGCGGGCGTGCCGTCGTCCTTGGGGTCCCGCGGCGTCGACTCGGCGGGGATGCTGGCGGGGTCGCCGTCGTGTGGCAATGAGGATTGGATCTGAGAGATGTCCCTTTGTGTTGCATCTTTAGCGCTGGTCATATTTGGCGTCTGGGAGGTGGCTGCATTTGTTGTTGTTGTCGGATTCGGCGTAGAAGTCGCCGATGGGCCTGCTCTGGTGGCTGGCGTCTGGTACGCCGATGACGCATGCTGTACTGGTGTTGTGTGCAGGTTTCTATTGTAGCCACCTGCATCTGGCCGGCCCGTGGTGATTGTGTGCCGAAGCAGGGCTATATCATCGTTCGAGCGGGCGTGAGGCACGGTGGCATCGAGGCTGCCGCATGTGTCCGAACTGTTTTTGTAGATTTCCGGCTCGGAATCCATGGCTGAGGGTTGATGTTGTTGTCGCTAGAGAATTAGATGTCAGAAGGTCAATTAGCGCTCAACTTGGCGTTGAGAGTGATATGGTCGAGGTGTGATTATTAGCAGATGTGGTCGGGGTGTGGTTATTAGCTGGTGGAATTCAGTTTAGGGAAATGAAGGACGTATTCTAGAGTTATGTGGGGGGTATTTTGCTTCCACTCTTGGTCCCAAAAGTAGCACTCCGATGAGCACAGCGGCACCTCCCGGAAATGGTTCAGTTCCTGTTTAGAACCGAAAAACAGCTGTTTTTCACAGGATATGCACGCTGCGACAAAATCGGTGATTTTGGGTGAGTGCTGTGGGTGTCGATACGGATTACGCCGAGTGTGATGGATAGTTTCGTGTCTGCGCCGCGGTTGGTTGGGGTCCGGGCCCACGTACGGGAGCTTCTCGTGGTCCAGAAAAGCGCACTCGTCGGAGCAGATGGGGCGCTCTTTGAACTGCCGCAATGCCGCGGACGTGGGAAAATTGATGAGCGCGTTGCAGATTTTGCAGGACCCCGGGAAGCTGACAGGAGGCAGATACTTGTCGGCGTCGTCCCGTTGAGCACAGTCATCCGAGCTGGGGGATCGTGTAGAAGGTGCGGACTTGATTTTTGTTTGAGAAAAGGAGCAGCTCCTTACAGATCTCACACGCGACTGCTAGTTGATTGGTAGCGCACTCGGTCGTGGTAGCCATATGTTGGCCGCTGTCACTCAGCAGGGCGGCGCAGCTGGGCTGCTGCTATCCCGGTGAGGTGTGGCGTATGGTCTGCTGGGCGGCGTCGCGATGCTTGGTCGGCGCGAGTTGCTGAGTAAGCACACGTAGCAACGACGGTGAAGCGGGGCGACAAGTGCTCGGCGGCGTAACTGCAACAGACTGATTGGTGAAAGGCAGATTCAATACTTGACTATCTCTACCATTGAAGTACTCAGAACAAGTCAGTGAGCTGGTAGGAGTTTATTCTGCAACTGGCGCTGGGAGAGGCCCCGTACTCTGCTTTCGCAACTATGGAGGGATTTTAGAGGATGTTTTTTTCCTGGCATAAGAACCCTTCAAAGAAGCTATTCCAGTTGAAAAAATGCTTTGTTCCAATTTTTTCCAACCTAAAGTGAAATCTATTTTTATTTACTGGACTACAATGGCGATATCGCTATACGCACGTGTGTTTGACGAAGATATATTGTCAGTCAAATCATACTCTGAAAATTTTTCTGAAATTTTTTTTGAAAGTTTTTTTCCCCTTTTTTAAAGAAAAAT
>JAGTTF010006082.1:9081-22725 GCA_019095985.1 Streblospio benedicti
TCCATTTAGATTAGAAAAAAAAAAAGTAAAAATGTTAAATATTTGTAGTGCCTGGTAACAAAGACTATTAATTAACCAGGTAATTAATATGCAGAGGTCACCTCTGAGCATGTGCAAAGGTGTAAAAATATGGTGGGAAAAAAAATAAAGTGTGCAGTTTTATGTTATTATCAAGGACTTTTAATAAATACTCATTTAACACAATGTAACCAGCCGCTATATGAACAGTACTTTATGAATCTAACGATACAAATTGCTTGATCGAGGGCTGCGACCTGATTCGACCAATGAAAGCAGTCATTTGTCGATGCCGTAGGGAACTGTCATGGCGATAATCAGAGTCACATTTTTGTTAAGAAATCTCAATATGCGTCTCCTGTGCCTCATCTAATGATATCTTCCGGATAACAAGAAAAAGATTGGTAAACTGCTGCTCAAATGTGAACGTCGGAGATATAATATTGCCCTTCACGAATCACATTTCCAATCGTCCTTAAGCGAAGATGAGTTGCTACTATCGCGATGTTTGCATGCGTTTATTGAGCAAAATATTTTGAGAAAATGTATATTATTATAAGAATACGATTATTTAGAGTGTGTTTGGTTTGTAGCCGAAACCAAATGTTGCAATGATTTATTAGTATTAGCTCTGATACAACACACTTAAAAATCTGATGCTGGCTGTCAAATTCTAATCAGCGATTTGTTTCCGATGTTATACTGATAGTTTAGATGATGAATCTTGTTACCATAAAGATCAACTAAAATGACCACCTAATTGTGAAAATCTGAAACTACATGCGATTTTATGTACATACTCAAATTGGTATGTCAAAATTCCTGTTATTAGCCTCTGCAATAATTCCTGTGAAACACAAAATACAGTCAAACCGGTAAACATCGGAGACGTTTTTTTTTGGCTCAAAAATAATTTCCCGATCTCAGCACAGAGGGGGCTCTGCATTTTAATTGTCTCTAGGCACCCAGGGGTTAAAACAAACAAAAAGGCATTGTATACATGAAGCACCTGCTTGGTGTCAACCAAAGAAATGTATGGATCTGTGACTGTGTGTGTTGCTCTTTGAACAGAAATAAAAATAGCTTTTTACCGAGTGACACCCTACCCAACTCTTGCTTACTATATGTCTGTAGTATCTTGAACTTATTGACTTATCACAATATATGATTAACATGGTTAGTTAGCTATATTTTTGTCTATAGATTGTGCTGTGGAGCCATGCGCCTGGGTTTCATAGTAATTGCCAATTTTTATTCATATACATGGCCGTAGCAGCCGGGTCGCAAGGGGACCATGCCCCCCCCCCCAGGGTGGGCCCCAGAGTGACTACATGCATATTGTGCCTCCCCGTAAGTGAGATGGTAAAATGAAAACATAACATTCATTTTACATGCTTCCAATTAGTTTTTTTAAATATGTGTAATTATGTCTCAATTTCTCAAAAGATTGCGACATTTTGTCTCGCTTTTTTCTCATATGTCTCATTTTTATAAGTTGGGTGAGACACGTGTCTCGGTTTGACAATTTTGCACAGCGATCACTGGTTTAATGTCTCTTTCATATACTTTGTACAAATTTAGTTGTGAACAAATACATGAAAATGGCATTTTTCAATCTCTGTGAGAGAGTCATTTTAAACAAGCCATTTTTGGAGATTGAGTACCATGAATAGAACAGCAATATTTTAATTTCCATGCACATGGCTAGTCACTCAAATGATACAGTAATTTGTATACAAATGAAAAATAAATACAAGCTCTAAGGTACCCGATCGCCATATTAGGATTGTTCAAACTGCCTAACTCTGTCTCTCAGACTAAAAAATGCCATTTTCATGTGGAATCTAAAAGTCCGCTACAATGTATAATTTAAGCCTATCGGAATAAAAAAAATGCAATTTAAATCAGGCAAAAAATAACTTAATTTCTATAGTTATTTTGATATTACAGTTATTAGTTATGATGGTGTCACTCAAGTGATACACAAGTGATGTAGTAAAGTGTATGCAAGCAAATATATAATCAAACTGCTGTTTTAATCATGGTACCTAATCCACAAATTTGGATTGGTCAAAATGTCCATCTATGTCTTTCACATACCTAAAAATGCCATTTTCATGTCAGTGTACACTACTATGTAAACCAATCAGAATAATACAATATCATTTGTGAATTATCAGACACATATTTTAAAAATGACTATTTAAATAATGTAAATGTTTCCAAAAGCATATAAACACAGCTGTTTCAATCATTATTCGTATGTATCTTACCAAATCAGCTATTTTAATTTGAATTTTTTTCTGTTAGTGTGCATAGCTTTCAAAGTTTGGTAGAAACACAAAAATTGTAATGTAGGTGTGGCATTTTAGCGTGAATCATTTCCAATAAGTGTCTGACTAAAAAACAAATGTTACAAACCAAAATGTATTGGAATTAAAATGGGTGTGTGCACAAAAAACCCTGTATCATGTGCCCCCCCCCCCCAGAAAGAAATAATATTCTCATTTATGGTTTGTTGTTGTAAAAGCCTAAAATAATCAATTAGCATGGTACACAAAATTCATATATTTTAGTCCATTTGACAGTATTTCGACGTATTTTTTGTCAACGTTCAAAATCCTTCAAAATGCCTCTACCAGTTTACTGAAGGTTTCATACACACTTCTCAAACGATCACCAAAAAGTAACATACAAATTATCACACTGCTATGACTTGTGTATTATCACTTAATTACAACACTTTTTTCTTTGTCATCTTCAGAAATGCCTTGTGGGGTCCTACCTTCTGTGACGAGTGCTCACTGTTGTCAAAGTTGCCTATTCTGAACTCTATTGATAGAGTTGCTGTGACTGAAAAAAAAGTTTCAAAATTATTTCCAACTGCAATGTCATAAAAATTGCGTCCGCACATAGTGACTAGTAAACTTCTGGAGTCCACTGTAGAATACAAATCTTTATCAAACGAGAATGACTTTCAACTCCATTTACTTTATTCTCAAAAACTATGAATCTACATATATAGTACAATAATACAAAAGTATTGATTGACGTTAGTCCATAGTACGTTGAACGTTATACTCATAGTCTACATGCTCCCCCAGCCTGCAAACCAACAGGTTTAACCATGATATTGTCCTTGCATATTCATGACAATCAACTTCCGAGGTTTGCGAGGTCGTTTGCTGCAACAAGGAGCAATCAACGCAGCCGAGTTGTGTTCAACATTTTCCCGAGCTGGTGAAGGTTGTGTGTTAGGGGAGCTGATCTTGTATAGTGTTTGGTGTCATGTCTACATTGACAATGGGATTCGGGAATGACATATTCACAGTATCCCCATCTGATGTGTTGCCAGTGTGTGTAGTTTGAGTAGCAGAGGCTTCCATCCGATTAGCAGGCCCAGGAAGGCCTTCTGCTGTGGTGATCAACTCTTTTGAGTCACTCATGAAGGGTGAGCAGAGGCATAGGAATCTTCTGTTGCGTAAAGGGAGCAGCGACCTGAACCATCCATGCGTATGATGTACTGGTCATGTGGTCTAACTTCAGTGATCAATCCAGTTTTGTCCCATCTAGTTGGCTGACTCCCTGTCTGGTTTTGTGCGAGAACATGGTCACCAACACTAAGTTCCTGAAGAGGCTTGGTGTGATTGTTATATGCTTCTATCGAGCGTAAGTGTCGTCTTGCGAGTACTCTTTCTCTGTCCTCAGCTAGTTGTAACCACTGTGGTCTGAGTTTAAGAGCATCGGCAAAAGAGGGTAATCGGTCACGTAGTTGTCGAATGTACAACAGTTGAGCAAGCGATGCTCCTACGTCCTGAAGAGGTGTGTTGCGATATTTTAGGAGTGCACGTGCTACTGCATCTGTGTTGAGGTCACCACTGGGTGAGATATTCTCTCAAAGAAGACGTTTCACAGTCTTGACGGCCACCTGCTCGACCATTACTCTGTGGGTAATATGCAGATGATACACGCCAAGACACTCCCCAGTTACGTAAGAAGTGCTGACTAATGTGAGAAGTAAACTGTGGCCCTCCATCAGTTGCAAGTTCAACTGGGGCATCATATAACCCAAACGCAGTACATAGTTCACGTATCAGTGATGTTGATGTGTTGCCATTTGTTGGGGATTTGGAAACTGTTACCCAGCCAGTGTAGCGGTCTGCATATCCCAGGTAGTCATTGCCATGGAGAGTGAAGTAGTCTGCTACTTTGTTCAAAGGGGTATAGAGGAACTGGATGTGGTTGGAGTGGTTGCCTTGCTTGAGATGGTGCAATTGAGTTACATGTTCGGCACTGGTTGCGGCATTTGTATATATCTGCCGAAAATGCCAGGCCAGTAAACAGAAGTTGCAGCACGTGCCTTCATGCCTGCCACACCTTGATGAGCTGAGTGCAGGCATTCAAGCACTTCTATTCTGAGAGACGCAGGGACTACTAACCAATCCCTTTAAATAAGCAGACCATCAGTAATATACAAGTCTTTGTGGATCTTCCAAAATGGTCGCAATGTATTATCCAGCTCACTAGCATCTTTCGGGAATCCTCTTCGACACCATTGAAGTAATTCAGAGTAGGTTTTGATCCTTAGCTGCTGCATCTTTCATCCGTGTGATAATGATTGACCTTGATGTACTGTCATGGCTATAGAGAGCACTAAGTGATGAGCATGTCTGAGCATCTGCAAGCGCACATGCGAAAAGCCGATATGTGACAATCCTCTTCAGAAATTGCTTCGGGCACATCTGTGGATATCTTGGGACAATGACGTTGTGAAAAAGCATCAGGAGCTTGATGGCCAGCACCAGGGACATGTTTAATCTTGTAGTCATATTGAAGAGTGCATTTCTTGATACTGAAGAGTCGCGGGGGTTTTTTACACTGTCCATGTTTCTGTCACCGAGTATCTTGCCCAGTGGTTTGTGATCAGTAGCGATCATAAGGTCATTATATCCCAGCACAAATTTAAGCGGCATTTCTCAAGAGCATAGGCCACGGCCAATGCTTCTCCTTCTACCGGGCGTACCTGGACTCTGCAGGTGTAGTGAAGCAAGAGTATGCAAATATCAGACGCCAGCCATCAGCGCAACAATAGGGTGCCTTCTGCATGGAACATCTGCAGTGTTTCTGGAGTAGAGTGAAGCCAAGTCCTTCTTTATGTAAATGTAAATGTGGTGGTTTATAGTCCTGATCCCAGTCTGGCTCTCATGACTTTACAATTTACACCAGGTCATTGGCACACTTACTGATCAGCATTTGATCAGTTCTCGTATACTTGCATTTTAGACCAGTCAGTGCACAGACAAGTGGGGCGGTTTTGTTGGTAGGAGTGAAATCCATCATGAACCATAGCCAGGATGGCTGCTTTGCTGTCTTCAAATGCACGATCTAGGACTTTATCCCAGTACCACATGCCCGGCTTCAGTAGATCATGAAATGGCTGCATGAATTTCGATGACGAGAGCCCAAAAAGCAACCTGATTTACTAATCCAAACCAGGACCGAGCATCTTTGATATTTTGTGGCTTGGGAAAAGATGCAATGGCATCATGCAATGATTTTGCAGGCTTAATACCATCTTTAGTAACCCGAAATCCGGCAAAGTCAATCTCCACCTGGCTGAACTTGAATTTGGTTGGGTTGAATACGACTCCATTGTTGGAACAATGGTTGATGTAATCTATTGTATGCCAAAAACTGTCTTCAATGTCCTTATCCCATAGAAGAGTGTCATCAATGCATTGAAGTTTTCTTTGAATATCTATCGTGAAGATCATAGTAGGCCTTGGTGTAAGCGTCTCAGAGGCCTTGAAACCTTGAGGTCCACAAAGATATCTAAACCCTCCCCACTCGGTTGTAAATGTTGTTGCATCGCGAGCGTCTTCTGAGAAGGGAAGAAGATGGTAGGCGTTCCATGCATCTAAGATGGTCTTTCTGGTTTTGGCAGGCACAGATGAGGCAAGGTTGAAAGGAGAATTATGTGGAATTATGATTTTGTACTGAGTAAATATGTTTCCAGTGATGAGGCTGTGATGGTGGCGTGGGTGGAAGAACCAGTGACGCCACCTGGAGGACATGTAGATTGTTGCTTGCCCCGGCGGCACACACTGCCATAATGTCCCAAAATGTGGCACTGCTCACAAGAAACCCAACGTGCTGGACAATATTTTTTTCCGAGGCTTGGTGGTACCTGGACCATGCTCGGTACTGCCACAACCTTGACAGCACTTTGCAGATGAAGTGTTGTGAGCAGGTTTAAGTTTTTTTCTGTTGTGAACGTTTATAATTGGACCTTTGTGCAGCGACTGTTGATGGGAGGGTAAGTTGCTGCCTGGCTTTCTTACCGCTCTCTAACGCCTGCATGAGATCAAATTTTTCTTCCAGTGACTGCACTTTTTGCAGAACGTGCAAGAAGCTCTCCTTGTATATCCTGGTCATAGCATCCGGCAGTGAGGATGTCAACTATCATCTCTGAAGCATAGGAATTAGATTTGTGATTACAATCTGCACTACTGCATGACACCCGAAAATCACAATGATCAGTTTTGGCTCGTAATTTTGTTAGAAACTGTTTTGCTGACTGTCCTTCTTCCTGTTTCATGTTGTAAAATTCTTGACGATGGACTGACGTATTTTTCTGTATCACTGCTATTTCACGTATTTTTGCCATCAGCTCTGCCTCATCCATGTCATCAATGGAGGGTCCCAGAAAATCAAAGAGCGTTGACCGGAGATCTTCTGTGCAGCATTGTCGTAGTTCTGATGGTGCGTTATCTGGAAGCTTTGTTTGCCTCTTAAAAGAACTTCCATTCATTTGTGAAAAAATGACCATCGGCTTTCACTACAGTCCAAGGTGATAGACGGTGGGTCTAGACGACGGGGTTTCTGTGGGGTATGAGATTCTGAGTTTGCTTGTAGAGCTAATGCACCGCTAATAGAACTCTGAATGATATTGCTCAGCTGTTCCATTGTTACAGATATGACCTGAGTACCATGACCTTGGCTTGTTGCAGAGGTGGCCCCAGCGTCTGCAATAGACGGTGTTTGCTGATCTTCTGTATCACCAATGACCACCGAGTATCACTGGACGTTTTCCTTATAACTGTACAAGTTCAAAATATGCTGACTGTGCCATGTAGAATACAAATCTTAATCAAACGAGAATGACTTTCAACTCCATTTACTTTATTCTCAAAAACTATAGATTGACAATAGTTAAAAGTATGGTCCATTTTAAATTATATTCTGAAGATGACCGCAAGGTTGAAAATATTCAATAAAAATGTGAATAAAAAAGATGTTGGTTCTATCAATTATAACAAATGAATTAAGCTTCTTTTTTTGACAACCCAGAATAAAACCCGAAATTCGTTTGCATTATTTACACCGCCTTTGCATAGGTTCTGGAAGATAATAATCATATTTTAGTTGTCTTTTCACTAGTTTGCGGGGTCAGGCATACTGTCAGCTGGAAAAGAACACTTAAAAATTATGAAAGATTGGATCAGAATAAAACCATGATTTTTATGATTTTACAAAAGTAACAAATATTTCTTAATTAAAACCGTTTTATCTCAAATTATTTTCTACCATTTATTCAACATCAAACATGAATACTACTAGTGAATGTTGATACTGATGGATGATGCTATTTTAGTTACTTTGTACCATTCTAAATATTACACTCATATATCTAGTCATTTTAGAACTATGCATTATTGATAATATATTCTAACTATTATATTCTTACTATTTAATGTTTCTTCCTAATTTGAAAACTTTCTTCAAATATATGGTAACTTCATTGCCCACAAAGACATATCCAGCTGTACTTTGTAGAATTCTTCAACACTGCAATGAACGTGGTGTTCAATGAACACGTTCTGGAAGAAAATAATTATATTTTACTTGGTTTGTCTCTCACTCTATAACATTTTAAAATCGATGTTCCTGCTAGTGTATTAGTCAGCATCCTGTTTCACAGCTAAATGTAGAAAATATGTGCAAGTTTTGGTCAAACAGTTTTATTTAATCAGATTCATTTATTGCATTTTTGTTGGGGGGGGGGGGGGTGGGGGAGGTCAGGGGGGGGGTTCAATTTGCCACCCAGAGGAATGATCAAATATGATATCATGATGTCACAGGCAAATAAGTTGTGTATAAGTTTGGTGAAAATCAAAAAGACAAATAAAAAAACTAAAACTAAGATGCTTTTTAATGAGACGTACAATTTTCACTAAAAAATAATGATATATCCAAATGGTCAAACAGACAATGTTTATGTCCATTCATATAGGGTCAGTTACTTTGAATATTCATAAGTTCTTGATACTAAATTTTACTTTTTCCCAAATCGAGAAAACTTTTGCATTTCATGTATAATTGGTTTGGATTCTTTTGCAATCAGCTTAATGTTTTCTGGGGTTTCTATAGGTGGTAATACATTGAGTGAAGATTTATGTTTAATAATTTCATTCATGATTTTGTCAACATGCGTATGTATGATTCTCTTTTTTGGCCATTCCAATCAACAGCTGCTCATGTGCACATTTGTTGAACAAAACTGATCCAGTCCAGTTGTGACAATTTGTGATATGCTTCACTTCAAACCATAAATTGGCAAGGATAAATTTTCCACTACCTTCTGATGCAAATGTATACATTGCCTAACATCTTCCTCATCTTCTGATAATGTATTATTTCACTTAATTTTAGTGACAAAACAAAATAATCAACAACAAATAGATCCACCCTTCATTTCCTAGATATGAGGCCATAAATCACAAACTAATCAAACCTGTGGTCAAACAAATATATCAATGGCTGCTATAATATCTCATGCATGATCTTGCTTAATTTAGACATCCTAAGTCTAATAGAATTTTCATAATCAAAATATATATGATGATGGTACATGTTTCCTAGAACGTTTTGAATATCCTAAATCTCAAATTGAAATAATATTTGTTTGTTCTAAAATTCCAACTTTGGGCTGTTTTTTTTATATTTACTACTTGTCTGACAATATAATGGTGAAAAAAGTTAAAGAAATTAATGACAAAAGAAAATAATCAACAATGAAAATTAAATTTGACACAATTTCACAGATTTGATGGGAAAACATCATTTGAAAACAACTTTATATTTCATAAAATACACTAATCATTACAGATTGAAGAAAGGAGAGAATATTTTGGGCAATACCTTTACCACCTGCAGCTCAAACTTAGATTGGTCAAAGCCAGGAATGTTTTCTGTTTTTACCAGTTCGTATGCCTGAAAAAAGAAAAAAATATGTAACTCTTATGATTTATTCAAATATATACTTTTCCATAATAAATCGTCTGTTGTTAACTTGGGGGAGGGGGTACTTCCATAGTCGCCCTATACGGCATGTGCCACTGAGAGGGGTCACCCCTTTTTTCAGCCCCCACAGTTTCACTAGGGGTCATGATTTCAACATTCCAGCCAGTTTCACTAAGGGAGGTTCAATCTCGAGGTTCAATATATAGCTCTCTTTTTCATGTGATTTTGCATTATTGATGCATAAAAGTTAAATATAAGTTGTAGAAAATCTGGTTTTCCTTACAGTATCACAGAATAATACCCCTCGGGATAATACCTCATTGTTTTGATCTGGTGGTTTCACTAGGGGTATCATTTTCATATTTTCACTGGTTTCACTAAGTTGTATGATTTTGGACCTTCAGTGACACCGCTACCCATTTACCCCTGAAGTAACACCCCCCCACCAGGTTATAAAAAAGTTTTTACTGTAGATCACTGCACACCCAGTTCGTGTGCACACCCAGTTTTGTGTTTAAATAGAAATGTGATGCTCCAAACAATTAGCACACAATATTACTACTTTAAAAATTATTGCTTTCCCGGTGCAAAAGTGAAAACATAAAATTTGTACTAAGATCTAATGTAAATAAACATGTTCAAATCCCCGATTATCGCCACGCACGAACTGGGTGTGCATGCAAAATATTGCACCATAGATCATCAAATTGATGATAGCTAATCATTATATATAGAATAGACATAGTGCACTCAATATAGTGATTAGAAACCTTTGATATCGAGTTCAATAACAATAGATACCAGTTAGACTTAGAAAAAATGAATAGATCTATACCTTTGATGTTTTCTTTTTTTTTTGACAACCATTGCCGACAAATCCTAGTGTATCCTCTTTAAAACCTACAGTACTGGTCCTTTGACCTACAACACTGGAGAGGATAAATATAAGTATAAGTTCATATCATCATGTGCTAGTCTACGTTTTACACTGCACGGTTATGGCCGTTGCGTTTAAAAATGTGACCTTGTCCTTGAGAAGTGACGTGTTAGTGTCAACAGGTTCTGACGTTCAATTTACTTATCATCCAAATTATTTTTAGTATTTTTTTTTACTTTGAATTTGTCATTAACAATTGTAAAACCACTGACCTATATATTGCCCCACATTAACCAACACCAAACACCAAAAACATATACTATTAAATTATGCTACATTATGTACATTATTATCTCATATCCTTTGTCTAACAGATTTTTATGCTCTTCTGGATTTGGGTTACCATAGACCTAAAACTTATTTTTGTAAAATATTTTTGAAAAATTCCAATGGGAAATTCGCCCCCGCGGCACCTAAACCCGCAGCCCTAGGGGGGTTCTTAAGTGAAAATTCAATTTCATCTTATCATCTTGCAAGATAGCTCATTTTGTAGGAAATTGTATGCTAAACAAATGTTTACAATAAACATATAAGCTAAAACTGAAGGATCACAGTCAAATTCAATGATTAAGTAGTAATATAGGACCTTTACACTGGCAATGCGACGATACAGTGCGCTTTATGCAACAAGCTGTCCGAGAAGCAACAAGACTGTCAAGAAATACTAGTCTTAATCAAAGTCTATGTAATAAGGATATTAATAAAATCAATAAAACATAAAAAATGACTTTAAAGCTTAACATAATTAAATACTGCATTTTGCATGGTTTGAAGTACTGCCAAGTTTTTGTCTTACTGAGCAATAAAATTAAGAGAAAACACTGTGTTTTATGAATCTTTGTACATTAATATTTTTTAAATGGGACAAGTGTCCAGGAAGTCTGTTTCCTCGAAAATTTGGGATAAATTTGTGGGGACAAGTAAGGATAATTTTCCATGGACACACTTACCAACAAACAAAGTGGTCCTTCAAAGGTACCGTGGCATCCGGAATGGTAGTGCTACATCTGGATTGAGAGATTCCAAATCAGAATTTGTGGAAGCAATATGGGTAGAGTTAGAAAAATTATGGGCATTAGCTCACATGCCAACCATAGTATCTAAAAATGGAAAAAAAAGATTCTGTCCCTCGTCAATTGGTTTGAGAGAGTATGTGCCCATTCCTATTATTTGTTTGATTCTGAGGATTCTCAAAGACTGCTTGATACCAGGAAAAAACTGAACACCCTGCTTGACATTGCCCCAAGCAATGTTCTTGAAAAATGAGGCGTCGGATTAACAGAGCTAACTGGAAGAAGGACTATGAATTTTATAAAAAAAATCAACAATAATATCCACAAACCCTCGTCATGGAAGGAATTGATAAGAAACATTCTATGGTAAAAGTTCGGCGAGAAAAAAGAATGAAATCTAAAGAACAGTGGACAGAAAAGAATGGGACAGCAGCAAATCAAGAAGACCGTGATACAACAGACGAACAAAATAGACTTTTCTAGTAAGAATTTATTCTAATGCACATCATATTATTATATTCATAGTATGAAAATCACACATAGTATATTGAATTCAACAAAGTCTGTTAATCATTTACCATCTTTATAATTTGCATTTCTAGGTTTTGGTGGTGGGATATCATTGATAGCGATGATAGTGATGATAGTGATGGAGATAAAACTGAAGATGCTGAAGATGAAAATGATTGGGCTGGCCAACCATCAATACCATAAAGACGTAGGCTGTCCAAGAAATCAGATAAGATTGTTGTAAATATGGATTTAAAATCCATCTTTGAAAATACAGCAGCTGCAGCATTGCGTGTTAAAGTGAGTGCAGCAGCTCATCTAGAACTGTTGAGTTCTTTCATCAACAACTGTACCAGTACCACGATGGAATCAGTGACTGGTTCATTGACTACATGCAAAAGACAGAGAATGAAGCAGATTAAGGCAACTGCTAAGAAGATAAAAAGCAACTTTTCTAGTCCACTTTTCCCTACTGTGCACTTTGATGGGAAGGTTGTTAAATATCTTTCAGGAGAGGCCCATGACCATGAAGCTATATGCTTATCTGCTCCAACACAGCTAGCACATACCCAGTTTCTTGGAGCACCTCTTCTAGATCCACCTACTGGGCAAAATACAGCTAATGTAACAATTGATATACTCAATGCGTGGAATATAGATATTGACGCACTATTTGCTATTTGCCAAGAGGCTGGTTGACACGAGGACCCGAAGAGTGGCAGCATGACAAGGACTACAGATTTGCTTGTAGTGTTGCAAAGTCTATGCTAGTTGTCAATGACTGTGCGGAAAGAAATATAAAAAAAACATCACAGATTACATCAGGTTCACAAGAAATGTGAACGTTATGTTAGACGATATTGTTCTTGTTGGGGAGGATCGCCGTTCATTAGTCCCTAACCTGAACCGGGAAAATCTTATGAATGCTCAGGATTATTGAAACGTTCATAACTTCAGATAGTGTTGATGATTTATTATTGGAATATTATATTTGTTAATATTTGTTAAAATGTTATGCCTTCGTAATGGTATATTGATGATTTGTTGTATTAATTGAGCTTTTTCATGTTGGCGCCAGAGAACATGCATGTGTTTGTTGTCTATGTTATGAGCGTACTGTACTATTTGAGGTGATTTGTTTTGCAATAAATGTGAATTTAGGACAACATATCTTGACTTTAGATTATAGGTTTATTATAAACATTTGTTTAGCATACAATTTCCTACAAAATGAGCTATCTTGCAAGATGATACGATGAAATTGAATTCACTTATGAACCCCCTAGGGCCAGAGGGTTTAGGTGCCAGGGGGGCGAATTTCCCATTGGAATTTTTCAAAAATATTTTACAAAAATACGTTTTAGGTCTATGGTAACCCAAATCCAGAAGAGCATAAAAATCCGAAACAAAGTCAAAAAGCCATAAAGGAAGCCATTTTCCAAGATGGCCGACACATATTATTAGCATTACACTGTTGCATTTCTTAGTTAAGTGATGGTATCATGTTTACTGTCTTTTGTTTTTGATACTAATGGGTGTTATAAAATACTCTTTAGGAGCTTTAAATGGATCAGTATAATAAAGAAAGCCAAATTCCAGAGACCTTTTTTTTTCTCGAAAATGGCTGCTCTATAGGCGGCTATATATGTTACTAGTATCAGTGTTATATTTTGTGCCTAATCTTATCATTATCATTATTTTTTCAGAAAACTGTTTTTCAAAATGGCCAGCAATCGATGGCAGCAAGCACCTTGGTCGATTTTGTTAGCTGTATTTCATGTCTCTGTTATGAATATATTAAGATAATTAAATGTGTCATTATCATTTGAACTAAAGTCTTTCTCCTGATCAGTTTTTAACTTG
>JAGTTF010006082.1:22825-38437 GCA_019095985.1 Streblospio benedicti
TTAGTCTTTTTATTTGTCTGATTTTCACCAAACTTATACACAACTTATTTGCCTGTGACATCTGTGATATCATATTTGATCATTCCTCTGGGTGGCAAATTGAACCCCCCCCCCTCCCCCCCCCCCCCCACCCCAACAAAAAAATGCAATAAATGAATCTGATTAAAATAAAACTGTTTGACCAAAACTTGCACATATTTTCTACATTTAGCTGTGAAACAGGATGCTGACTAATACACTAGCAGGAACATCGATTTTAAAATGTTATAGAGAGACAAACCAATAAAATATAATTATTTTCTTCCAGAACGTGTTCATTGAACACCACGTTCATTGCGGTGTTGAAGAATTCTACAAAAAGTACAGCTGGATATGTCTTTGTGGGCAATGAAGTTACCATATATTTGAAGAAAGTTTTCAAATTAGGAAGAAACATTAAATAGTAAGAATATAATAGTTAGAATATATTATCAATAACGCATAGTTCTAAAATGACTAGATATATGAGTGTAATATTTATAATGGTACAAAGTAACTAAAATAGCATCATCCATCAGTATCAACATTCACTAGTAGTATTCATGTTTGATGTTGAATAAACGGTAGAAAATAATTTGAGATAAAACGGTTTTAATTAAGAAATATTTGTTACGTTTGTAAAATCATAAATGTATGACTATGGTTTTATTCTGATCCTTTCATAATTTTTAAGTGGTCTTTTCCAGCTGACCCCGCAAACTAGTGAAAAAGACAACTAAAATATAATTATTATCTTCAGAACCTATGCAAAGGCAGTGTAAATACATGTAATGCAAACGAATTTCTGGTTTTATTCTGGGTTGTCAAAAAAAAAAGCTTAATTCATTTGTTATAATTGATAGAACCAACATCTTTTTTATTCACATTTTTATTGAATATTTTTAACCTTGTGGTCATCTTCAGAAAATAATTTAAAATGGATCAACTTAAATTACAAACAGTACTGGTCAGGGCCCTAAACTAGTCAACTTGAACCTTCCGGTGTGTCAAACAACTTATCTTCACATATAATCAGCAGAAGGGGGGGGCGCAAACAACAACTTGTTATTCCTGTAGAATTGTTCAGACTAATATGTTTGATATTGACACTAATGAAGCCCTATGGATGGATGAAAGGAAATAAGTTTTCTGTAAAATAATATCCATTTTTACTTGGCCTGGGTAACTGGATCAACTCATACAGTTTGTTTACCCCTGTCTGGTATATTTGTAAGAATTAGTCTCATTGGCTTTCCACGTTGTTTTTATAATTTCTTGCTTTCATACTTCCTGCAGGACATACAACTTGCCGGAGGAAACCATCTGTGATGTATGCAAGTATGATCTGCCGGCTCTCAACACATAAAGAGGTCAACCAGCAGCAGAACAGTCATGGTGAGAAGAGAATCATATTCTATATGCAAATATGCAGTATGTACAATTTGTATACCCAAAAATCAAACTCAATTTGTTCTCAGTTGACCTCGCATGAACCAATCAGCATGCCTCTCACTGACCACGCCGCGGACCACGCGCTAAGCGCCGCCCACTTGCATCACTGCATGCACCACCGCTCACACGGCAGTCTGTAAAATTTGTCTGAAGGCTAGCACTATCTCGTTCTTTTTTCGCCGTTTTCTTTGTGATACCCTAAGAAGTGATTGTCATTGAAACCTAAGAGTCTCCTCCCTGGATGTACACAACTACCACAGGATTCACTGACTCAGGATAACATATAGTGACCCACCATTCCATAGGATAAAATGTCGGCAAAACGATGTGCGAAAATGGGACCTCTCATTCCCCCCCACGGGGAAAGAAGTGCACACGCCCAGACGCGACTCAGCAGTCTGAGGCACTGGGGGACAAGCTAGCCTCCACGCTGGACCAAATAGCTCAGAGACTCGAGCGTCTGGAGAGCGCCAACCAGCAGCAGCAGGCCGCTGCCTCGCCCGGCGCCGCGTCAGGGGTGCGCTCCCACCACAGTGCCTCACCTCCCAGCCCAGCAACCCAGGCGCGCAGACGCCTACTGGACCTCGGTGCCTCCACAGACTTCGATGACTCTGAGGATACGGACGAGGAAGCACAGACACTCAAGGATAAAAGACACAGCAAAAAATCGGGTAAGCTCAGAACCGCTGAACACAAGATACGCCACGAAGTGGACTGGCCCCATTTCTACGTGTACAGAAAAAACGTCCCGGCCACCTATGACTCTGTATCCGTCCCAGAGTTCACGTTCGGATACATGTGCGCCATGGAGCATGCGGACAAGAACACGGCCTACCACATGAAATCCCACCTGAAGGTGCTGATGGAGGAAGCCTCGCAGTACAGGTGGGACACGGTCAGGTCCTACCATGCTGTAGTTCTAAACAACATTGAAACGGGCCGCCTGACCTGGGAACACGCCTCATCTGAGGACCTCAGGCGCAGGCACGTATGGAATGCGGCTGCCCCCCCAGAGCAAAAGCAGTCCTCTGAACAACGTAAGCCATGCCCCTCCTACCAGGATGGCACATGCCCAAAGGAGAGCCACCACGACGGCTTCCTGCACGCCTGCCGCCACTGCATCAAAACGGTCAGACGACCCTACCGCCACCCGGAGAGCCAATGTGTTAGGAAGCAATCTGGGGCAAAAAACGGGGAGGCCCAGGCAGAATAGCTGCCTGGACCCCTGCAGCGAACGAAAAACCGACCCCCTGCTCCGCCCGACCACAACCAATGCCGCTTCGACCCAGACGGTCACCGCTTCACGGGCGCAGCAGGACGGTCGCGCACGCCTCCCCCACCCCCGGTTCACGTCGCGCCCAGCAAACGCCGGCCCGCCCAAATCAAAACGGAGCAGCCCCACCACAAGGCGCACCCCAGCCACTAGAGCTCCAGGGCGCAAACAGCCCCCCCATGAGCAATACAACTGCAGCGGCCCACGCCGTCTCGCCACCGCTGCCCCGCAGCCAGCCGCCACAGGCCCACAGCCCACCTCGCAGTCGGCGCTCATCGCCTTGCGGCCACCATTCCCTGGCGCCCTTGGGTACCCGCACGCCCACAACGAGCGCCACCGCGGCCCACGCCGCCTCCATCCAGCCCATCAGCAGTCAATCGCCACAGGACTCCCGCCGCGATTGCCCGGCCCATAGGCCCCCCACGACACCCGGGAATGTCGTCTTCGCGCCACGGGCCTGCGCAGATACGCAGCGAGCCCCCATGGGTACGGCAGCGCCCGACATTACCACCTCCATGCCTCCGGCCCACACAGCCACCCAACGGCCCCGCGCCAGGCCTGCGCGGGCGGGCCCAGACTGCGTGGACACCGCACCCTCCTCGACGCAGCCCGCTTCCCACGGCAGCAGCTCCGCACACGTCCAGGCCGCCTGGCGCACGTACCTTACGGTACGACAAACCGGCGCCTACAACTACGAACGGGCCCGCATCCCGCTGCGCACGTCACTGGATATAAAAGCATGGCGGGCCCTCACCAGGGGGCACGAGGATACCCTCCTGTGTGACATGCTGGAGTTTGGCTTCCCGCTCGGCTTCGAGCCCGGGGAAATCCCTTCGCCTACTCTCACCAACCACCAGTCCGCAGAAGCGTTCCCTGGCGACGTCCGTCGCTTCCTGGATACAGAGGTCAGGCACGGCACCCTCCTAGGCCCCTTCACCGACCCGCCTTTCCACCCGTGGACTCAAATCTCCCCAATGATGACCAGGCCAAAGCGAGGCACCACCGAGCGCCGGGTCATCGTGGACTTGAGCTTCCCTGCAGGCGCTAGTGTAAATGCTTTCACCCCACGTGAAACCTACTGTGGCGTGCCCCGCAAACTCGCCCTTCCATCGGCTCGTACACTACAGCAGGCAATCAGTGACCTAGGGGGCGAGTGCTTCCTGTACAGCTGTGACATCTCACGTGCCTATCGCAACCTGCCACTCGACCCCCTCGCTTGGCCGCTGTGCTGTGTCCAATTCCAAGGCCAGGTGTACGTTGACACGGCGCTCAGCTTCGGCGCCCGCTGGAGCGCAGCGGGCTGCCAACGCGTCACGGATGGTGTAAAATACATTATGAAGAACCTCGGTCACACGGTGTACAATTACATTGATGACATTTGCGGGATAGCTCACACAAAGCAGGATGCTATCGCAGGCTTCCACGCCCTACGCAGCACGCTCGCCGCCCTCGGCCTCCCGGAGGCCCACGCCAAGGCCTACCCCCCAGGGCGGTCTATAATCTGGCTTGGAATACACTTTGACACAGTGGCCGGCCTCATGCGCATCCCGGACGAAAAAATTGAGGAGACGATAACCATGGTGCGCTCTTGGATCAACGTGCGCCGCACAACACTGAGAAAGCTGCAATCCCTGCTCGGAAAGCTGCTGCACGTAGCCCAATGCTCTCACCCGGCCAGGCTCTTCCTAAACAGAATGCTCGCCACACTCAGGCGCCACACAGGCGCCCACTACGTGCTCCTGGATGACGACTTCCGCCGCGACCTACGCTGGTTTGAGGCTCACCTCTCGCAACAAAATGGAGTCTACATGCTTCCCCTGCCCCCCAACGCTGGCACCACCCTGGAGTGCGACAGCTGCCTCACCGGAGGCGGCGCCATCTGGGGCTCGCATTGCCACTCCACGACGTACCCCACGTTCGTCTCTGCCCTCAAACTCAGCATCTGCCACCTGGAGGCCCTCAACTGCCTCGTCAGCGTGAAGCTCTGGGCCCACAAAATGCGTGACTCTACAGTGCACCTTCTATGCGATTCAATCGTAACAATCCATGTCCTCACGTCTGCTAAGGGCCGGGACCCCTTCCTCCTCAAATGCGCGCGGGAGATGTGGCTTATCTCCGCCCGCTACAACATCCACATCGTCCCCGCCCACGTCCCCGGCACCACCATGACCGGGCGGGCTGACGCGCTCAGCAGGCGCCACCTCAGCCCCGCCTATGATCGCCTGTGCTCGAGGCTGATTGACAGCCAATCCCTAACAACTGACACAGTCGACTCGTATATGTTCAAGCTGACTGAGTCGCTATAACTCTGTTGCAGAATTCCCCCTGGACATCGAGGAACTACGGGCAGCCTCCAAGCACCTAATGCGGCGGGCATTTCGGCCCGGCACCAGGGCTAATCATGCTACTCACTTCTCCACCTACCTCCGGTTCTGTGAACACTACAGCTGCCAACCGGTAAACCCATCAGTGGACACCCTGTGCCTCTACGCAACCCACCTAGCGCGCAGACTGAAATCGCCAAAGGTGGTAATGAACTACCTCTCCAGTGTGAAACTGCTTCATGACTACTGGGACGAGCCAGCGGGAAACCTGGACTCCTTCCAACTCAGCCTCGTAAAAAGGGGGCTCAAAATGAACATGAGGCACGCGGAACGCCAGCGCCTCCCCATCGACCCCCCACTGCTCAAGAAACTCTGCCCGTGCGTGCGACCAAGCCTCCCCCGCTGGCAGAATGCTAAAGTGCGCATACTGCTTGCTTTTTATGGATTCCTACGCCAGTCAAACCTCGCCCCCGCCAAAGGGTCCAAGTTTGACCACACCAGGCACACGTGCAGGGGAGACATAATAGTGGACAAAAACAATGCTATCTCCATCCTCATTAAGTGGCAGAAGAACAGACAGACACTGAACGAGAAACTGGTCACACCTCTCCCAAAAATAAGTGACCCTGTCATGGATCCATACAGGGCCTACGTGGACATGTTAAAGGACGTTCCAACGGCGTCAGACAATGACCCCTTGCTCCTCCTGCCCTCTAAACGCACACCAGAAGTGGTCTCCATAGACTCGAATGCCATTTTGCTACTAAGAACTGTGTCGGAATTGGGTGATATGTTAGACTATATTATTCCAAATTGAAAAACTTTCTGTGTGCTACAAAAATTATTATAAGTATAAAACAAATGTGTGTGTGTGGTATAAGGAGAACAAGTGATGATTTTAGTAAACTTTATTAGATTTTTAACGTATGTACATGATTTAATTGCTGGTATGTAATAGTGCGGTGCGCTAAATGTATAAGTGATATATAAACTACAAAGGCTGAGTGCGGTGATATACACGGTGAGCTGGGCATAGCGTTTAACGCAGGGACTGCCAGCGTATAGACCAGAGGAGTCTTATTATAGTGTGTAAGTGTACACACATTAGTGTATGATCACCAGAGCAAGACGCCAGATACTAGCAATATGAATGCAGAACAATTGAAAGAGTTTGTAGATACTTTTAAGTCGGTAGTGGAGAAACTACCAAATACGGTCGCAAGGACCAGTCATGTACAAATGCCAATGTTAAATTGGGAGGGAAATAACCCACAGAAAGAGTTTCGAATATGGCGAGACTGTTTACAGAGCTCATTTGTTATCAATGGGACCCCTAAAGAAGTGCAGTGGCACTACATTTTCTTAAGCTCAGGGAAGAGGGGTCAGGAAGTGTTTAAAACCTGGGATCTTGATGACGCTACGAAGCGCGACCCAGAAAAAGTTCTCGCATATTTTGATAAACATATGTGTGGCACAGTGAACAAGTGGGTAGCAAGATTGGCCCTCTCGAGTGTAGAGCAGCAAACGAATGAATCTATAGCCGAATTCGTGGCCAGGATAAGAGAATTAGTCATAGACTGTGACTATAAAGAAGAATCAGTTGATGAAAACATAGTATATAATCTCATTAAAGGTGTAAGATGGGAGAATTTAAGGCGTAAATTGATTGACTTTGGAAACGATTTGGTTTCGTCAAAAGCTGTGGATACAGCGCTACAGTATGAAGCTACACTACGTAGTTCCAGTGAGTTCGGGGCGGAAAGGAGTATAAACTTTACCAGGCGTATGCAGACACCAGTGTGCAGTAGATGCAACAGAAATCATGAACGGGGGTCGTGCCCTGCGTACAAGCAAAAGTGCCGCGCATGTGGCGCCATGGGACACTTCGCGAGTTCCACGATGTGCAGGACACCCCAGCAGACAGCAACCAGCAGCAGAGGAAGAGTAGGAACGTCAGCCAGCGGCCGTCAGCACCAACGTCGGCGCGACGTGCACGAGACCGTGGCTGAAGGGGGGCGAGGCCACCCCCGATCAGGAATTCATCGCTGACCGCGCAGACGATGCCGCGGACGCCACGCGGACCATGACCTCATCAAGAGATGCGGTACGGTGAGAGTGAACAATATTGACAGTGTAAAAAGCGATACGAGACTGTTGTCACAGCTAATATGTACTGTAAAACTAAGGAAATCACAAGCATCTGAAATCTTTGACTGTAGCATGAAATGCGACACAGGTGCTAACTGTAATTTGCTACCCATGCGTGTGCTAAGATGTCTATTTCCAAATTATAGTGACTCACAAATTGTAAAACAGTTGAAACCTAGTACCGATAAGCTCAAAGCCGTCAATGGCAGTGATGTCAAATTCTTGGGCAAGTTCACAGCCCAGTGCAAGTTTAGAGACTCCAAATGGATACTGTCTGACTTCTATGTCTGTGAGACTACTGGCCCAGTTATTTTCGGCTGTCTAGACAGTATAAAGCTGAAACTTATTGTTGTCCCTGAAACACGCTTAATCAGTAATTACAGTGAATGGGTAGCTGCAGACGATAAAATATTGTTCAATGCAAAAGTAGACCGCCAAGACACAAATCCTGATGTTGACAGTAGAGTTCTAAACGTGTCACAAGGTGTTGATGTAGGGCCCAGGAACGAGGCCAAGGTTAAGTTTAAAGTCTCAGGAAACAATGACACTAAGCCTGTGTTACAGTACAGTAGCACAGTATCTGATGTATACAGTGATGTCATGTAGTGATGTGTTGAATCTGGACTCTGCTGATCGTGGTGCTGAATGTAGGCAGTTACGAGTTGATAATGTTGAGAGTGTACGTAATCTGAAACATAAAAAAGAGTATCATGAGTGAGCATAGATTGGTAAATTTGAGTTTAATGTGAATAAATTCAAGGCCCCTGCACATGGTGTTAATGATCTGACTGAATGTACCCGCACAATGACGGGCTGATGGGGAACCATGTTGATAGGAGTCCGCAACTTTGACATGGAATGTAGACTGTTGTGCAACCACCCAGACGACAGGTGGGAAAACTGTTGCAGTGAAGGCATGGAAATGAGAGGTGATAATGTGTTCTTTGAAAAATATCATGGAACAACGGGTCAACCGAGAACTGTTCAGACGAGTAACATCATGAAACCGAGTGAAGCCGGACCAGAGGAAGGGGCGGAAGCCGCAGGAGCAACTGCACCGGCAGGCACAATGATAGAAGATATCGACGTCGATGGGGGAAAAGAGCGGATGCACGCAGAGTTCAAGACACGCTTATATAGAAGCTTCGTGTCGAGAGGGGAGAGGAGAGGTTACGTGCACAGACAGTCAGGATGCACAGCAGCACGTGTTCCCCGATAGAGAGTACATTTTGTACCCAGTAGAGTGTGAAATGAGACCACTCCTTCCTCCGCACATTGACCCCGACAGCCCCGCCATACGAAGATGACCCCAGGGTAAGGCGATATCAAAAGAACTCGGAGATAAGCCGACACCTGCGCCGACTACAGCACCAACCGGAAAGAGATACTACCTTGGACACAGAAGAGAGACGTGCTCGTATACCCGACACACAGCGCGGGACACTATGGCGCGCCATAACAGGAAGCTCATAGGGAGACCTGCCCCCTCTAGTATGGACATGGACGAGATGATTTGGAGCAACACTCGCGAGTGTGCCCGATTAATAGAACTGAACCAGGACTTATGCTCCCTTAAGTCATACTCGAGTATCTCCCGATCTGTGATCATTACTATTTGTTCAGTTAACTGACGTGATGAATATTTTAACATTGGTACTATGACCTGCTTTACGAAATGAATGTTTTACTGTTGATATCACGGTCTGTTTAATGAAATGCATATTTTAATGTTGGTATTACGATTCCTTTAACTGTCTAATGTAATGAGTATTTTATTGGTAATATTATAACATGTCTTCTAATGAACGTAATGAATATTTAGCATTGTGTAATGATGTTGTTATATCTTTTAATGGTATTAAAAGCTACAGGGGGATGTTATGATGGCTACATCATGACACCATATTCGCAGAGTATAATAATGCACTATTGTAATGAACATACGTCGGTAGCCCCAAATAATGTATTGTAGGATTTGTGTACAACATAGAACCGGCTGATACCAGTTATACCCTTTGTTCATTCACCAATATAAAGCCATGCATTATTGACTGTAGGTATTCTACACCTTGCACGGATATGTAATGTTACATAACCCATGTCGCACCAAT
Source organism: Streblospio benedicti (assembly GCA_019095985.1). Lineage (NCBI taxonomy): Eukaryota > Metazoa > Annelida > Polychaeta > Spionida > Spionidae > Streblospio > Streblospio benedicti. Next base: position 32,152 of record JAGTTF010006082.1, read on the forward strand.
AAACTTTGCACCTGTATATACGTTATTGACTTCTCTCCACACTGGCACCCTCTCCTGCCCTACTCCTTTGCCCCACCTGCTACTGGAGCCCACCGGCACTAACCTGGAGCCCCTTAACTGCCTCCACATCACTACTCTTGACCTCCTTTCTGTCTTCACTATGACTGTTTGGCACCTACTTTTGGCATGGTAAAATTCTAAATATTTACAGTATTTGTAATCACCCTCTAATGTCTGACAAGTTAAATAAAATCTTTATTGCCAAACAGTCATCTATTCATTACTACACTAACTTACACTTGTACATTTGCCCGACAAATGTGGTAGAATTACCAAGTAAAATTCTGTGGCATTTTGGGTTAATGTCAAAACACACCACTTAGCCCACACTGCCTTGGCTGCTATTGACCTCGCATGAACCAATCAGCATGCCTCCCACTGACCACGCCGCTGACCCGCAGCGCTAGGCGCCCACTGGCATTACTGCATGCACCATGCGTTCACAGCAGTCTGTAAATTTGTCTGAAGGCTAACACATATCAAACTTTGAAAGCTATGCACACTAACAGAAAATTACAACATTTTTAGATTAAAATAGCTAATTTGGTAAGATACATACAAATAATGATCGAAACAGCTGTGTTTATATGCTTTTGGCAACATTTACATAATTTCTAGTCATTTTCAAAATATGTGTCTGATAGTTCACTATTGATATTTTATTATTCTGATTGGTTTACATAGTAGTGTACACTGACATGAAAATGGCATTTTTAGTCTGTGAAAGACATAGATGGACATTTTGACCAATCCAAATTTGTGGATTAAGTACCATGATTAAAACAGCAGTTTGATTATATATTTGATTGCATACATTTGCATACACATTACTGTATGACTTGAGTGACGCCATCATAACTAAAAACTGTAATATCAAAATAACTATAGAAATTAAAAGTTATTTTTTTGCCTGATTTAAATTGCAATTTTTTTTTATTCCGATTGGCTTTAAATTATACATTGTAGCGGGACTTTTAGATTCCACATGAAAATGGCATTTTTTAGTCTGAGAGACAGAGTTAGGCAGTTTGAACAATCCTAATATGGCGATCGGGTACCTTAGAGCTTGTATTTATTTTTCATTTGTATACAAATTACTGTATCATTTGAGTGACTAGCCATGTGCATGGAAATTAAAATACTGCTGTTCTATTCATGGTACTCAATCTCCAAAAATGGCTTGTTTAAAATGACTCTCTCACAGAGATTGAAAAAATGCCATTTTCATGTATTTGTTCACTGCTAAATTTGTACAAAGTATATGAAAGAGACATTAAACTAAACTCTAAAATTTTTCAAAGCTCATTGATGCTGTTGCCTTTGATGTCAATATTGTTATGTATTTTTTTAATAAAATCACAAACTACACGTAATTTTATTTCATTATATATTTTATTTTTCACAGTTACAGCCGGCATATAAAATAGATACTTTCTTTTTTATATCAGTAACACTGTCTTAATGAAATACTATTTGAAAAACACATTCCAGCAAAACTTCATACAATGTAATTATGAAGGACCAATTCAACATTAAACTGGCAGTGTCTTAGTACTTATTTTGAATTCATAATGAAAGATCTACTAATACAACATCAAGAAGTTTGTAGTCAGGAGCTCTTTTAATGTATATCAAAATCTCCAAGTAAGGGAGGTCACTTAGACTAAGATAAATATTCTAACTTGTTAATATTCTTAACATAGAAACTTTATACTATGGTAGTGTCAAAAGTGTAAAAATATACAGGGGTTTCTGCGTGTAACAAAAATATGACCATACAGAATATGAGGTATAAAAGCAGAAAATCTGTGATTTTAACATGGCCGCTTATGGGAAAATTACTACCATGCATGAAATAAAGCTAATTTAATAACTTTTAAATATTCAAACTTTTTTCTTTTGTGTTTTAATTTGTAGTATATATATACACACAAGTATAAGTAAAGGAAAAAAAACAGGTTGTCACCACATGTTTCTTTAATTTATACACCCATACAATTCAAGCATGATATTGCAAAAAATCTGCAATTTGACTTACAGTTCATGTATTCACCATCCTGCTTTACCAGGGGTACATTCATATCACATCAGATTCTGTTCATTTAACACATCACAGATGTGATTTGCTCTAAGGATTAGAATGTGTATTCACATACTATATAATTACAAAAGTTGTTACAATATTCTATCTATAATTTTACAATGAATTTAAATAGAACACATACACAGCAAGGTTTAGAATGCACCATTATGTAACACAATTGCCTTTTCTTCACAGTTGATGTCAATGCTTTATAGCAGAACTGGGAGGCTCTCTGAGGGGAGGCTCCATCCCTGTTTGTACTTCAAATGGTGGTGGTATGCATTCTATATCAGGAGCAGCTGTGGTTGTCTGAAAATAACGCTCATTTGTATTGATAATTTCATTGATGAATTAATAAATCTTACTAACATTACCAGGGATCAGGTTGGAATTATTTTTCATGTGGGATAAAAAAAAAACTAACTAACTAACTGATCCCTGCTTACTGATATATTTAATGTGCATATTGAATAAGAAATCATACTCATAACATTACATCTTACTACATATAATAGACACTGAAACTGTGAAATAGAAAATATTGAAATGTACCTCAATATTAAGAGAAATGCACTTACCAAGTACTACTTTTGTGTTTACATCAATGCCGGTTCAATGACTCACAAGCAGGATTATCACACCTAACAGAGAAATATCCTGAGATTCCTTCTGGCTCAAAGTCAAAGCCCACTGTATTCTGAAGTGATAGATCTAATGATCATCCCGTGCAATATAATTTGCTGACAAAATATCCAAAATCCACTACTACTCGGGCACTTTTCAATCAGAATTGCCATAGTACACATTACTTCTATCCACCTCAATATAGTCACTGTCAAAAATACACTCTTTACTAACAACATGCATTAAGTCGGTCTGTGCAGTACTACTACTACTAGCAGACGTTACAAATGGCGTTATATTATTCCTTTGAAATCACATCCACCTAATAAACACAGCACCACACATTCCTTATGCCGTTTTCAGGGCCCTGCTAGCCAAAGATTGACAGCTGATGACGTGAGATACATGCATACATTAGCGTCAACACGACAGGCACATGGCCGACGGCCTCAAATAAATCCATTTCAACACAGTGTGAACACAACATGACCTGGCTTCTTTGCCAGTTCGGAGAAAAAGGAAGTGTCACAACAACTGGACTACTTAAAACTTGAAAATCCAAGTAGCAGTAATATGAAAGATGAACAGTTTACTAATGACTTATCACTGATGCCTATGATTTGATTACTTTATATTATTTTTAATTATTTTTTTAATCTAGGGTAGATTATGATAAAAAGAAATTAAAAGCTTACAAATCTGCAGAAGATTATTTGTTGATGGACATGTTGAGTACTTATCATTTAACAACAATAAAGATCACCAATATTGTGTTGTAAAATCGAAAGTAAAAACCCACTTAGAGACAGTTTTATAGATATACAAATGAAAGGATTCACATGATCTTTTAAACAAAAATGAGGTTTAACCTGTGATGCATCTGTCAGGTTCTTAATTCCACAAGATTTAATCCAAATTTTCAACACAACTGGATCTTTTGCCAAGGTATCCATCTAGTATTAAGTGTAAATGTAAATGTCTGGTTTATAGTCTTGATCCAAGTTTTTGATCTCACGACTTTACAATTTACACCAGGTTATGGCACATTCAATGATCAGCAATTGATCATTTATCTTTTCAACTCCCCGGGGAGCATACCATACTGGCTGCATACAGCATTGCTGCGCTTTGCACACGCTTATCACTGACCTGTACCTATTTAACGTGTAGGTACCACAGAGCAGTGTGCAACCTGTTAGAGGTAAGTTTGCTCAACACTTACCATCAGACCTGACCGGGAATCGAACACACAACCTTCTGGTCACAAGTCCAACTCCCTATCCATTCGGCCACAGAAGCACAGATATTCGCTTTTGAATTTTTACAAGTTTTACAAGTTATCATCATTTCTACATAACCCCCATCCTGCTTCACCAGCGGTACTTTCACACATCAAATTCTGTTCATATCACAGAGATATGTGATTTGCTTTGAGATTAGAATGCATAACACCCAAACACAGTGCATCATATTTTATCTCTTTAACTAGATTAATATCTGACACAAGCAACTAAGAGATGAGGTATTTGATGTGAGTCACAGTAACACATGATAAAAATTTTTCAGTAACATACATTCCTCTCCCCTAGTGACATGTGTCATTCATTAATTTGTTAATGCTGGTTGCATGGATGCTACATGTAGTTTATACAATGTCCGCTTTGTAAATTCTAGTAGCAAACTACAATAAAGGCTCTCCACATGACAAATCACTAAAAATAGAATATTTATTCTAAAAAGCACAACAGATGGATGATCACAATTTTAAGTGAGTAATTTAAGAAAGATAGACTCTCATTTGATTGAAGAATACTACTATGTTGCAGTGCGCATAGGCATGGCTAGGGTTCCATGTGTTGTTGCTAGGCACGTGACCGAAAGTAGGTCAAATTCTGCACATCGAGTATTGCTAGTTTTTTGTTCTTACGGTGTCTTGTTCTGGTGATCATACACTAATGTGTATACACTTATACACTATACTTAGACTTCACTGCTCTATACGGTTACTCGCTGTACCGTCGCTGGCAGTCTCTGTTTTAAATACTATGCCCAGCTCACTGTATATCACCGCACTCAGCCCACCTTTATTCTATCACATATACATAAGTGCACCACACTTTACATACTAGCAATTAAAATCAATGTGCATATGTTCAAAATCTAATAAAGTTCGCTAAAATGTTCATTGTTGGTCGTTCATACTACACACAACACATTTATTAATATTGACAATAATTTTGATAACACGCAGAAAAGTCTCTGTTTTTTAGAAAAATTATGTTTCTACTGCCAAACGTTTTTCCTAATTTTGACATCGATTTCAGGTAGCAAAGGGCATTCGAGTATAAGTTCATAAACGCAGAATCTAAATTGCCAAATTGTACTCACAGTTTATTGGAGGTCCTGAGTTCTTTCAAACGCTGCCACCATGTTATGTTGCGTATCCGGTTGAAAGAAGTCCAACTAACATATATACAATTGTGCGTAGTTTATTGTGCGATCACTGTTATGTATTAATTGCATAGTCTATAGGTGCAAGTGCAGAATACCGAGAAGTCAATAATGCATGGCTTATATTGGTAGCAGAACAATAGACAGAACTGGTGACAACTGGTTCTATGTTGTACACTTATCAGACCTTGGTTCTTACAATACATGATTGGGACTACCAACGTGTATTCATGAGTCTCATTACAATAGTACATTATTATACTCTGCGAATATCATGTTATTGAAATGGTGTCATGATGTAGCCATCATAACAAACTCATCCTGAGATAAACAGTGAATTCATCAAAGGTAACTTTGTAGTCCATAATTCCAAGCAAGGATTTTCCCTCATTGGCAATTGATCAAGCCAACAAGCATGCAAAATGCAGTCATTAAAAGTGAAGGAGGGCAGAAGATCCATCAGTGCTTAGACGGTGGATGGTTGCTGGCCCAGAAATTAATCACCTAATTAAAATGTATGAGAAAATTTCAGAAAGCAGAGAAGAAAATGTACAAGAAAGGCACCGTGAACAGATTTCTACATCACAGAAGACTTTTTTAGATTGTGTATCGAAGTTGTACAACACAGTTAAGGAGATGGTTAATCCTTTTCATGGAAGAATCGAAGATCTGCTGGACACTTGACACAAAAACAGATTAGTGACCCAAGTGTAGCTGAGAAAGTATAGCAACTCATGATAGCAAAGGCAAGGAATGATTTGATATTTGCATAAAAGAATCTTTCTCCTGATCAGAGAGTAAATTTTTATGATCTGATTAAGAAACAGAAGCTAGACTTTTTTTCACAAAAAACAGAAGAATCTTCTGAAGATATGAAACAGAAGATTATGAAAGACACCATGCCGTTGTTCTCACAACTGTTTATATCTTGCCAGGCCAGAGAATGTGACCCGAACGAATTTTTCAAGCATGAGAATCAGCATTTTCCTCCAGGCTTGGAGTGATGGTGGTAAATTTCATATGTATCAGAAATCCTCAGCTTAGAACATTCTAGAAGAAAACACCCAG
>JAGTTF010006083.1:0-19963 GCA_019095985.1 Streblospio benedicti
CTGGTCATCGGCTGCCCTTTGGTGATGCTATACGCTTTAATTGTTGCGGTTCACCCCGCAGAGTCCTCCTTGCAGATCCCTAACCAACCCTGGTGCTTTGCATCCTAACCTTGGGCTCGCGGGTTGATCCTGCACAAGTGGTATGCGATTATCACTCGCAGTAACCCCAATTGCTGTTCATAACAACCCATACACTCAATGACCAGCTGCTGGCCAATGGACCATGAGGATCTCCAACTGATGAATTCTTTGGCCCGTCGGGCATCTCTTGGTGTATGATGTGACAGCGTGCTTCTTCCCGCAATCACCGATGAGTTTCTCATGACTCACGTCAATCTCGTCAACGTGCTCCGCGACCTTGTGCTGGACAGCTCTGGTGACAGACGGAAACATAGCCGACTGACACTTGCAGATTAGGGACTCCACTGGCTTCTAACTGCAACAGGTGCCAAAAAGCAGAACCCTCATTTCATGTGGAAATGGGCCCAGTGTTCAACAACACTTGCGAACCCATCCCATGTGTGGTCTCTGGCCGTCTGCGACCTAGGCCCCCAGACCGTGAGAGGATCCATCTTGACGTAGTTGTCGACGAGACGGGTCAGATGTCACCGCGCCCTGATGACCATCACTTGCGGTTGGGACAAGGCATACCTGCCTCCCCATTTGCCCAGTGTGGCAATGTACAAAAGCTGAACTTGGTGTCTGATGATCCTGTCTACCGGCAGGTGCGCACCCGAAATGGACACCTCCGGCAGCAACTTGGAAAAGGCAGTGTGACCAGACAGTCTATCCACCCAGCCCACAGCTCTCCTGTCGTGAATCACGACCACAAAAATAGATTGACAAGTGACTCATGATGAGTGGCTTTCCTGGCAGGCATTCCCCAAGAGCAACAAACTCAAGGCCAGGATTCCCTGGAAACCTCCATAGAACGTCATGTTTTGTGTGGTAATGGCTAGAATTAGACATTGCCTCACCAAAACATGATGTAATGTGTATTATTAGAATCTTTTTGCTGATCCAGCAGTTGACTGGTCAGCAGAAAATGAGTATAAATATGAGTAGAATGTATACATGGCACCTTACAACGAAAGAGCACCATAGGCTGGCGTGTTCAACATCTAAAGCTAGCAGATGCAATTTAAAGAGATAAGATCAATAAGTGCTACGTTGTAACGTGTCAAAGTGTACAAGTTGTGTATTTAAATAGTCAAATTGCGGTCACTAACATTTGGAGGATAAATAAAAGAATGGAACAGTAGTCATTTTGGAGTTTATTGGAATCTACTTACCAAAACTTACCTTTCACGGGTCACGTTTAACAACACAGATAATAGAGCATAGACAATTAGCAGATCATATATAAGTGAGATCCCAGCAGATCGTGAAATCTTCCCTCAAAGCAAAGCGAACAAAAACATCACATCCCCAGTCAAGCCAGACGGCCAGGCCACCTGCAGCATTCCAGGGAGATCTGACATCTGATCCGACGTGGGCCCTTGCTAGAATATGAGACTCCACCTTGTCTCCGGTTTGCTGTTGCGCTCGCGAGCATCATAACATAACATAACATAACATAATTTTATTTCAGATAAATTACATGTATATATACATATAAATATCCATAGAAATTGTTAATTGGGGTAATACATTATGTACAAATTAGTATCACATTATCTTTCACGAATATAGTTGATCCATCTACCTTTTAAACAAGTTGGAACATCTAAAAAACGAAGCATCTGCAAGGGTAGCAACAATAATATTAGAGCTATTAAAAATACGTTCTTTTAAGCTAAAAATCAATTTACGTAAGATAACAGGGTAACAATCAATACCTAAGGTCAACATTTGCCAAGACGTACCTATTCTACGACAATGGAAAAATAATCTGAAGATTTGTTTGTAAGCAATATTCAGTTTTAAATAGGTTTGCTGCCTAAAGTTTGACCATAGCCTGCAACCATAAAAACTTGAACAATATGAAGTGAATAATCTTTTACCTCCTACAAACAATGTCTAAACTCTTTAATAAGAATTTTACCCCTAGCATAGACACACAGAATTTGTCGTGCAAGAGACCGCATAAAGCTCATCTTCGACAACTGATGCTGATGGAGAACTATTGTGACACCGATTTGAGAAGTCAAGGTTTCCAAGAAGAGACTAAAAACAACTTGACTTCTGATTTGGCCAATGTGGTGGGTAAAGCTAACTGGTATAATGGATCGTGCGATGCCGAGTTCTGCGGCCCCACTTTGCTAGATTTCTTCACCACAGTAGGTTATCTACCTCCCGATACCCCGCTGCAGCTCGTGTACAGAATGGCGCACCCCACGCAGTATCTCCTAACAGAAGTTGAGGAGGCCCCAAACTTGTCGGAGGCTCGCTTTGTCATCGGCAAAATCGAACTTCAGATTCCCGTAGTGAAAATAAATCCTACCCTGCAACCCTACATGGACAGTTTGATGGATAAAGAACCGGCGAGATTTCGATTTGATAGCATTGACGTGAGACAGTATTCCATCCCCACCGGTCTCCATAAAATTTTTTTTAACAAAGTCTACAACTGGAAAATACCCCAGAAATTTCTCGTCAGTGTTTATGATGAAGAAGCTTTGGTGGGTAACCTCGCCCAAAACAGTCTTCGGACGTCTACAACAGCAACAATTGAGGAGCTTGGTGTCTACGTCAATGGCTCATTAGTTAGAGAATCGTGTGCTGATTTTGAAAACGATCTGTTTCTCTCAGCATACAGAACATGTACTGTGTGGTTTGAGTGTCGCAACAAAAACCATGTTCTCACGTATGAGAGATTTAAGCACGGCTACAGTTATTTTGCATTTGATATGCTGGAAGGTTGTTATGACGGCAACTGCACCTCAAATTTGCTGCAATCTGGTTTCGTTGATGTTGAAGTAAAATTCGCCAACAAATTAACATCTACCGCTGTGTTGTTGTTATATGCTTTGTCGCCGGACACCTTGGACATTGACGCAAAGAGATCTTGCAGATTGACCAGAGAGCTGCAGTAAACATGGAGACTATTACATTACCGGATAATCTTATATCTACACCGTCAACTGTATTAATCGCTGGAAGTTCAATGTTGGGAAAGTCAACATTTTGTAAAAAATGTTCGAAAATCAAGATTCCATGTTTTCAGAAAACCCTGCTTGTATAATATATTGTTACAAAGGATCGTTAAATCACGATTTTGCTAAAATACCTAATATCGAATGTTTTTATGGGTTACCAGACATTCCTACTATAAATAAATGGACTAAAAGACTTAATGGGAAGTTGTTAGTTTTGTGCTTCAACGATCTCATGATTGACATTAGCCAGAATTCATTAATGGAAGAACTAGCAACTCGTATAGTGCATCATTCGAATATATGTCTGATGGTTACGTTACAAAATATATTTCAAAAGGGTAAAGCTAATAGAACTAGCAGTTTGAATGCGCATTATTTTGTGTTAATGAGAACAATGAGAGATAGAAGACAGATTAAAATATTAGGATCTCAGATCACGTCTAACTCTAAAGAGTTTTTGAATGCATATTCAGATGCTGTAGACAATAATAACGACAATAACGAGTCAAATTATCCATATCTTCTCGTTTGCTGTCATCCGACTACCAGACTAAATTGTCAACTATTCACAAATATCTTTCCCGACGAAAACCCTTTGATTAATTATCGAATTTAAGCAGTGAATCTCTTAGTTTGATTATAACATGGAAAGAGTCAACATTGTATTTCTTGCAAGATTTTTAATAAGTTCGAAATATCATATTCGATTTGAGATATTAAAGAATATTACACGAGAACAGTGTGAATATTTAAGACAAATTTTTCTTAACATTTTGTTAAATAGTTCATTGAAATTGACTAACGAAGATAGAGCGTATTTTAATAGAAAAATTAAAGCTATCAAAATTCTGGCTAGTAACGGTGTTTGTAAGAAAACAAAATCGGGAATATTTGTTAAAAACATTGCTTTGGTTATAAGAGCATGTAAAATTGATGTAAAATATCTATCATGAAGAAATACGCGCTTATACCGTTTGAACAATGGGAAGAAAAAATGGAGATTATTGTTGACAAACCTTCGTCATGTGCGGCAGCAGCAGCTCGTGAAAAGCATGTTAATAACAAAATTGTGACTTTAAATGACACGGTCAAAGTTCAAAAGACGACAAGTGATAAAGGAAAAGCGAATGACAATTTGACAGTTGTGTCAAACGGTGAATCTGACGACGAACTCGATCTTGAATTAACTCCATTTAAAATAGACGCTAACAAAAAGAAACGTAAACACAATTTGTCAAAAAGCGAAACAAAGAAGAAGAAGAAGAAGAAGAAGAAGGAAAAGGAAAAGGACGAAACGAGAAAGAAGAAAAAGAAAAAGAGGAAAGTGGCAAATTCATTTCAATCAGACGATAACTCTATTACTGTTGACAAACAAGCGGGTGATAAGGAAACATTAAAATCTGTTAACGTTGTCGACGAGTTATCAAAACTCGACGAAAAAGATAGTGAGAGTGTGATTGAAAAGAAGAAGAAACCAGAGCGGAGAAGTGATAGAGTTCGCAAACCTAGCCGTGTTAAATTAGAGTCTGAAGAAACTGAGAAGATATGGATACAATAAATTGGTTTGTTCTGTGTCATCAAAAAGCAAAATTCCTACAGAACATAAGAACGTTAAAATCGGAGTTCAAGCTGTTGAAATTACCGATCTATCAAATAATGATCAAAATCAATTACTGTTTGATAGTTATGAAGCCTCATAATATAACAGGTGCGACTACTTATTTTGAAAATATGTTGATATCTAATGTATTTATTATCATTTGCAACTCCTGCAGATAATAAACAATTTGCAAAATGGTTTGAAGAGGTTGAATATTATCCATTGAACCTAGTGTAATCAGATTCTCTTCAGATTGATATTTGTTAAAAAGAAGGTGTGAAATGTGAACAGATAAAAGGATATATTCATTTCAAAATAATTACAAACTATAACTGAAAATAATTTAACAATTTTACATTCAACACTATTTTTAATAGGCTATTTGCAATGTTTTGATTTGTGTTCATAATTGTGTATAGATATAAGTGGTTGTAAATCAAGTCATAACGAAATAGTATAAAAAAATTTTTAAAATAACACGAGTTATCAAAGGTTGCTGCAAAATGAATATTGTTGATTGAATGTTTATTGTATAACTTTAATAGTGTAACTGTAAACAAAGTACCCAACCCACTGAAGACACTGAGAAGATATGGATACTGGTAAATTGGCCTGGCGTGTCATCAAAAAAAGCAAAAATTCCCCTACAGAACTAAGAACGTTGTGTTTGGAGTAAGAAGCGTGTTGAAATTACCTGGGCCACCGGATCGGCCTCTTCACGTGGGGTGTATTGCCCTGGTTTCATGAAGGCCTCCACACGGGGGAGGACTTTTAACCTTATTTTGAAAGTATGTTGAGCTTACGGGCGTCCCCTTCATTTCAACTCCACGGTAGACCATTTCCAAAACGGTGAGGGAGGAAGAGGTTGCCAAATTATCGGTTGAACCTAGAATAAGGACCTATTCAGATTCAGGAATAGGTTGCCAGTCCTGACGTGCTGAACAGATAAAAGGATATAGAGAGAACTTCAAAATTTACAAACTATAACTGTAATAAAAAACAATTTTACATTCATAATCCTAATAGTGGCCATAGTAAAATGTTAAAAAGATATGTATCAATAATTGTGTAACTGAGATATTCACCTAGTCCAGTGCAACTTATACTATACAGGGGTTTTTTAAAATAACACGATGGTCATTCTGCAATGAATATTGTTGCACTTTTTTTAATAACTTTAATGTTACATAACTTGTTGTATTTGACTAACCGAATTAACGTTATTTCAGTATATTGTCAAAGGTTGGTGTATAGATTTATTAACAAATATTTAAAAGCTGACAATATCGTTTTCATTTTATTTCACATACATAATTATACATCTCGTTCATTATTGGTCAAAATCGCACTTTAACATAAGTTGTCAAATCTTCCATTATATTGTCCATTTCCGCTCTAGATCGAGTTTTTACAAGGTTGAAATCTGAATCACTAGTTAAATACTGTGAGTTCGCCATTTTCACGCTGAGAAATATTACGAATCTCTTCTTGATGGTGTGATAATAAGTGATTAGAGAGTCTCTTTTTACTGTCTGTAGAGTACAAACAATGATCACAACAATATCTTAAATCGCAATGTTTTATATGTGCATCTAAATCCACTTTATATCCAAAAGAAGTTGAACACATGTGACATACATAATTCCTATGTTTATGTTGACAATGTCTATCATAAGTGAATTTCCTTACAAAAAAGAAGTCGCATTCTTGACAATAAAATGCCATATTCATAGTGATTTGTGTATAATCAGAATTTGATGTATTCACAAAACCGTACAACACTGTTCATAAAGTTTTGAATTAATGTTGAGAAGGTGGAGTCACACCGCATTTAACGAATGAACGTCCACTAGTCGTAGTGATAACTGTCATTCAGCGTTTTAGAAAGTTTAAAGTGACGGTAAGAAGGCGGCGCTAAAATTTATTTAGTTCGTTTCTTGTATTACAAATTTAAAGGTTGATGTAAAACTGAATATTCAATTTTCTATAGATCCTATTTTTAGTTTACCGTTTTTTGATCGTTAAAAAAAAATGAATAACCGATTTACAGTTGAACGAAAAATGATATAACAGATTTTAATAGCAATCGCATATTGAATTTAAACATAAAACAACCAGTTTTATATACTCGATATTTTTTGTTTACCGTTTTTTTGTTCGAATAAAAAATGAATAACATATTTATGGTTGAATGAAAAAACTGTATATCAAATTTTTATAGAGAGAACTATTATTGTGTTTAAAAAAGAAAACGATTATCTAATTTTTGACTGCACCAATTTCGAACTACAATTCGTAATTTATTTTGGAAATGTCGCCGCAAAGACTCCACGTCGCGACTGGGATGTCTTGCAACCACCCTCAGTCAAGAGTGGTCACTGGACCAGGTGCAAGAAGCTCTCTCCCCACCACAGTGGGTGCAGACACATCGAACTAGGGTCTCCACCGCTCCCTGTGGCAGGAGAGAGATAGGGATAAATTTCTCAAAGGGAGGAGAATACTCGTGCTGTATGCCTGAAAAGGGTAGCGTAGCCTATCACAAGACTTTTAAATGATCAGACATGAATCTATTTGAGCTAGAGGCTGTCAAAATTGTACTTGCTCTTAATCTTTGAACTTATTATGTATGGTTGGCATGGGTGGTTTATGCAATAATAGAAATAAACACTTAGATATAAGGTCTTTTGAAAGTATAGGGGTAGAGAGACACTCCATTTACTGTGGCAGTTGTGTATGCTGGGTACACAAAAGGTGCAGCGGAATTGAGGGTATTCTCAAACCTGATCCTGACTACATATCCAAGGTGTAAGGCTAATCAAGGAGGTCAACAGTAGGTGAACACAAGTTATAGGCTGTGAGAGTTTTGTTACTTCGGTGATATGTTGTCCAGTGATGGAGACTGTGAGTTAGCTCCAAAAGTTAAGAAATTGACAGCATAAGCAACTGCCCGGCCTTGTGCAATCACCACCTTCCACTTGACAGCTTCGTCCCTGGGGTGACGCGGCAAGCAGTAGCCCACCCCAGGGTGGTCTTTCGCTTCTCTATGACAGCTCCTCGTTGTGTTCAGTAGCTCTCCACATACGTCAAGGCCTGGCTTTCGGTCACCTACTGCTGAGATGGTGTTCACCCCTGGGTTTCAAGAGACACCTCTTTACGAGGACTTCTCACCAGGCAGTGCTGACACGCAGTGGTTCAGGCGTACCCAACACACAGCCACGTGGGACTATGTCAACTAGAGGGAGGAAAGCCACAGGCAAGCCGCAGTGGTACAAGTGAATGAGGGTCAACAACCCTACTTGCCCATCCAGAATCTAAGAGAGAACTGCTGCTATTTGGCTCTGCACCAGTGCCGCAGAGAACTAGTTCTCTAATCCTACATTGGGCATAGAACAACAACTAAGCCTATAAAGGTGTGTGCAGCCAAAGAAAACTTAAACTACTCCAGTCCAACTTACAGTAAGGGGCAATTTATACTCTGTGACCATGTTAGTTTTGTCCATCTGACTGATATCCGTAGTGTGAGATTCTGAGGATAGACACAGTCGATGGTCCAAAAGTGTAAATAATAAGGTAAATTTAGTGTTGCGATTGAAGAAATATGTTGATTTATTTATATAATCAAACGATGAACTCATTCAAGGATATATGCATCGGGCAAATTTTGTGAGCTCCTGCCAAACTGCCAAACCACCATGGCACATTCCTTTTTCCTCAAGAGGTAGAGTGTATTAAATCTGTCTACGCAGTGCTATGAGTCATGGGTCTGAGACGTGGGTAGCATCTTCCAGTACTGCAAATCATGTGAGAAGAATTGACAGAGCTATGATCTGCTGGATGTGCATTGTGACCTTACACTGACCATACAACACCAAACGGAATAATCTAAGAGTATTTAGTGATGATCCAGACGTGATTGAGAGAGTTCTGTAATCATCAAGTGACCAATAAAAAACTAGAGAAATACAAGTACAGAGAGCCTTTTGGAGAAATTGTGTATCACAGATATTGAAAGTGTGCTTCGTAAAGGGAGACTGAGATAGCAAGATTAGGTTGAGCGCAGCTCTGGCTGGATTAGCAAAGTAAGAAAACTGGAAATAGAAGGAAGGATAGGAAAGGGAAGACCAAAAGAGACTGGAGATGCAGTCATGTAGGAAAATAGAGCACAGGTCTGATAGATCCTGGTGACCAAACGGCTTGTAGAGGACGGTTGAGATGTAGACTGGGCAGCCAGGTCACATCCTCTGAATGAGGAATAATTAGGGCCCGCTCAAATGATCTGATTGATTGATTGATCGAACATCTATTTTCTTAATTTAATTTGTAATTACCTGCTACCTGATTTCCGCTGCAATAACATTGTTTATTTCAGGGTCTGGAAAGTATGAGTTTGAGTACCGATAGGTTTTGGTACTTAAAACTTGTCTGTTTTAAAAACAAACACTGGTGGAATTACTGTTGATGAATCTGGCAGCTGATAGAGTTTCATGTCTTAAATTATAGTTGTTGCATACTTTCTTTTTGTATAGTCAGAGTTGTTTAGTCACAGGCAGGGACTCATCATCTATGTTTGGAACAAAGAAATATGAGTGCCATGAAGTGAGCAATGAACACATTCCACCAACTCTAGATGCATTTTAACAACATATTGCAAGAGCATCATTTCAAGGTGCATTTGTTTAAGCTCAATGTGTGAATAGAATACAAAGTCTGCCATCTCCTACGCAATGGGGATGGAAACACTGTACTGGCTGGAGTCCATTAGGAGTCAACTTTACCACCGTCAAGAACGTCAGCACAGGAGTTATTATGTTGTCAATGTAAAAAGGATTGCAATGTAGCCTGCAAGTGTAAAAAGGCTAGCTTAAAATGCACAACTTTGTGCTTTCGTGATGGGGAGTGCAACTCTACTAACTGACTGAATATGTAGCTTTTGCTACCAAGTACGGGTACCATTTATGGTTATAGGTACCATTATATACAATTTCCTTCAATAAAACATCATTTAAATAATTTTTTGTACTGTTTATGTCAATGATAGACCTTAAAACCATAGGAAACTATACAACATGGACATTGTTATCTCTTTCAGATACAAAGATATTAGCAGAAATGTGTTCAATTGTAATGGCGGCAACAAAATGGCCGCCAAACCTAAACGAGGCAAAAGCTGCGATGCCTCCACATCCAAATCTTAAAGATATATGTTTCTCTTCATCAGTGCCAAATTTCATGCTTTTAACACGACTTGCCTAATTATGTTGAATTTCGTCACCCTTTGCTCTGGCTATAAGGAGACAAAACACTGTTGCTTAGTCGGTGCGTTGTGACGAAAAGTGTTTGTGTGAGTGACTGATGTGTGAGATCATTGCAAAGTGGCTTCTACATTGCACTGGACTCGTTAATACTTGAACCCGGTTTACTCAGACGTCTTATCAACACATGGCTAAAAAGGATAGGTTAACTCTTCCAGTATTTACAATGATTAACGGTATGTAATGCTCACAAATATGCGTACAACAAAGAATGTCTGGATGGTGTTAAGCATAATCATATGTGTATGTGTCTGCAACTTACTATGGAATATTTCACTGATAACAAAATCTTACTCGATTAGTATGGATGCTCATAACTACAGACTCATAACAAACACATGGCTTAACAATAGTGAGTTATCCCCACTTCAACCTTGGATTGACGAACGTCAAAAGTTAAGATCACTTCCCAAGTGGAATACCTTCATAGAGCAGTATCTACCACATCTGCAAGACGAATGTGTAAATGAAATGACATTCATTATGGCCCAGTCACGTGAACATCTGTGCCCTTGTTTTAGCAAGCACCAGCGTGGATATGTGCCAGTTGATCTTCAGCCACACCCACTAGATGTGATCGCTGACACCATTCGCAACAGCACCGTGCCTGGGTTTATGGGGATGGGTGGCCACTGGATGCCGGCAGGATGTACACCAAGGCAGAGAGTTGCTGTGGTTGTACCATACCTCAATCGCCCAAATCACTTGCATTTGTTCCTGAATCACATCCACAAGGTGATGATGCGACAAAATATGGAGTACCAGATCATCATTGTCGAGCAAGCACACCCAGGTATTTTCAATAGGGAGTGGCTTTTTAATATCGGATTTTTGGAGACATTAACGTTTTTTAACTTTGACTGCATCGTTTTACATGATGTGGATATGTTCATAGAAGATGACCGTAATTTGTACGCATGTTTACAATCACGGCCGAGGCATATGGCCAACAGCTTTGACAAGCACAATTACACTCTCCACTACAAGGGTAACTTTGGGGGCGTGACGGCCTTATCCAGGGCGATGTTCGCTCATGTGGACGGTTTTGCTAATAACTTCTGGGGATGGGGAGGTGAAGACGACTTCCTTTACAGACGGGTGTTACACGCCAATTATAGCATACACCGGGCACCTTCAGCAGTAGCCAGGTTCACATCTCTAAGACATACAAGAGATGATGCAAAGGTGACACCTGGCATTCATTCACGTTTTTGCCACGGAGTAATTCGTTTCACAAATTCGTTTCATGTCTCAATTTGTTTCATGTCATGTGTATTTAAAAACTTGCGTGTTCATCTATTAGAGATTGACTTGTGTTGTTTGGTTTGGATTACACGCTAATTCTGTTACACAAATGCTCAGACGTTAACTTGGATTACTCAGATTGTGCGATAACGTGGATCCATTTTCGTTGCCTGTTTTCTGTTGATACGACTTTTGCGATGGCGCAAAAAAAGGAAGGTGACAACTCAGCGTAAGGCTAAGAAGAGTAAAACTGGTACATCCGCACCTAGCACAGGTGTCAGTACAACCCAGGATGACATTATGGCCACCATGGCCAAGAACATCTCTCTCCTCACACAAAAGGTGTTAGACCTCGAGGAGAAACTTGCAAAAAACTGTGCTTCTAGCGTCGTCGATGCGGGCAGTTTCGTGGGTAGCAGCGGCAACTCGGACACGGCCATCACAACCAGCGCTACAAGTACGTCAGTTTCACCAGGTGTGTGTTTAGGCTCTGTGCCCAATGTGGTTATTCTGCCTCCCGAAATGAAGGCAAACATAAGATCGCAACAGAACATTAACTTGGCTGCACTGCTAATCGCAGCAGGTAGCGACGAAAATTTCACTACGGCCCCGAGAACGATAGAGGTTGGAGGGCAATCAATCGAGCTAAAGCCATTAAAGGATCATCGGCTATACCGCATGCTGACTCTGTCGGAATTCGTGCGTGCTTTCTCTATCTACCGTGATGAGTTGTGCGAGAGCTTCCCACATAAGCGTAAGGAGTTTGATGCATACATGAGCTTTATCGTGGGCCTTTCTCAGCAATTTGGGGGTGGAGTATTTTACAACTACCATTTAAAGTTCAGTAAGAAGGCTGCGTATTACACGAATGTGCTGAATGTTAATGTGGACTGGTCAAAACCAGACGACGGAATCAGAAACGAAGTTACTTCGGGCAAGAGGATTAACAGTTGTGGTTTGTGTGGCAGTATTGAGCATGATGCTCACTTTTGTCAACTGGCATCTTCCAGTAAACCACACGATAAGCGTGAGCAAGTGTCGAAGACATGGAAATGTAAGTCATTCAACAGTCCCAAGGGTTGCACTTTCAAGCAGTGTAAATACGACCATTCATGCATGATTTGCGAATCTCCACACCATTCGTCAGGACAGTGTAAAAAGAGCACACCAGAGCATAATAAAAACGGAGCCTCATCCAAATGACTCGATGAGGATTTAACTGACAATCCATCCACCCCCATAGATGTTAGCAAACTGATGTTTTATTTACGAAATCATCCTGACCGTTCATTTGTGGATAAACTGTATGAAGGACTGACCCATGGTTTTGATTTGGGCATTGATTCACCACCAACTAGTAGTCTGACATGCCGCAATCTCAAATCAGCCACTGATAACCACCGGTTCGTGTCAGAAGCTATAGAGAAAGAGGTGGATAAGGGATTTGTAGCGGGACCATATAGTGTACCGCCGTTTCATGTGTTTCGTGCGTCGCCGTTGGGAGTAGCAGTGAGTAAATACAGCAATAAGAAAAGACTTATATTGGATCTGTCTTCCCCGCATGATAGCAATGAGAATGCAAGTATAAACTCGTTAATAGATAAAGACTCGTTTAGGCTACATTACACAACCGTGGACGATGCTATAGTGATTATCAAACGTTTAGGAATGCATGCCCAACTGTGTAAAGTGGATATAGAATCTGCATTCAAAATTCTACCAATAAATAAGGCACAGTGGCCATACTTTGGATTTAAATGGCAAAATAAGTTCTACTTCTTTAAACGACTGTGTTTCGGGTGTAGAAGCTCACCATTTACTTTTACTCTATTAAGTGAAGCCATTGCTTGGATTGCCATGAACTGCTTTCAAATAAGACACATACTGTTTCTACTTGATGACTTTCTAACTATTGACCACCCAAACACAGATGCTAGGGTTACCATGTCCAAACTGATGCATATGTTTCATAGTTTGAATATCCCCCTAAGCATGGAAAAATGTGAAGGGCCAAGAAGCAGGCTGATCTATCTGGGAGTGGAACTATGTTCAGCGACTATGTGTGTGTATTTACCAGACGATAAAAAACACAGGATACGAGAATTACTTGTTTCTTTCCAACAACGTCGCCGATGCACAAAACATGAACTTCTTAAGTTGATTGGACATTTATCTTTTGCCGCACGATGCATTACCCCATGTAGAGCATTCATGAATAAGCTTATCAGTGCAGCATATTCTGTCAAGCAATTACGTCATCACGTGCATTTGTCCCAAGAGACCAGGTCAGACATAGCGATGTGGTTATCGGTGATGGAGGATTTTAATGGGTGCTCTATGTTTCTGCATGATGATTTTATATCTAACGAGGACATGGAGATTTATACTGACAGTAGTTCATCATTTGGGTGTGGTGGTTATAACTTAAAAACGAAGGAATATTTCAGTGTATCCTGGGAAGAATTGGGGACGGATTTCCATGGTAGTAAACACATGACACTATTAGAAATAGTGCCTATAGTGATAGCAGCTTGTTTGTGGTCGCACAAATGGCAAAGAAAGCGGGTTTTGTGGCACTGTGACAATGAGGGATTATGTTTTATTTTGAATAAATCCCGAACAAAAGATAAACCAATCATGCTATTATTGCAAAAAACTGTCTACTTATCGGTGCAGAATAACTTTAATTTCCATGCCCGATGGCTGTCTACAAACAAGAATCATTTGGCAGATTTATTATCCCGGAATGACATTAAACTGTTTCAGGAATCAACAGAAGGCGCGTGGATTCGGCGCAAAGCCCCGCAATGGAGTCAACTGACCGCCTTGGAATTGAAGCCGCGAGATTGAGGGCAGCTGCTTTGACGCCTGCTACGCACAATGGATATGGAACAGGCGTTAGATCATTTCTGCTCTTTTCAAAATCGCCCACATTACCCAAACCACCATCAGAGTTTGTTTTGGAACGTTTCTGTGCATATCTCGTAGTGGATAAGAGTTTAGCGTATAAAACTGTCAAGTTGTATTTGTGTGGAATACGTAATGCATACATAGAAGCAGGATATGGTGATATACTAAAGGATAAACATAGATTACAGTTAACGCTGCGTGGGATTAGAAAACAGACGCCAGCGGCTACTCGGGTCAGGTTGCCGATAACTGCACGTCTGCTTCACGCCTTGTTGAATTCACTTGACAAAAGTCTCTTTGGATATCACACGGATACAATGTTATCTTGTTTGCTCTCTGTAGGGTGGTTTGGGGCCATGCGATGTGGAGAATTTGTCACAAATCGCGGTGGCTTTGATGAGAATAAGGATCTTTGTGTTGGTGACGTGACCTTTCACTGCGACGGCAGTGACAGCAGACGACATGTGCGGCTGCATCTCAAATTCTCTAAATCCGACCCGTTCGGGTCAGGTGTGGACATAGTCTTGTTTGAGATAGGTGGCAGTATGTGTCCCTACAAGAGAATGTGTGTGTATCGCAAACTGAGAACTATGGAAAAATGCAACGCAAATTCCCCGCTGTTTGTCAACACTGCCGGGGACGCATTATGTAGGGCGGAATATTTGTATTACTTGAAAACTCTGCTAACGTCAGTGGGATTAGATCCCAAACTGTATACCGGCCATTCTTTACGACGTGGAATGGCAACCGAGTGTTGTAACAGGGGGATTTCCGATGCTGTCATTGGACAAATGGGTAGATGGAAATCAGACAGTTATAAATCTTACATTGATAATCCTTTAACGGCTATTTGTCAAGCACAAATGTGCTTAGCATTGTAATTATAAAGTCGGTGATGGGCCGCCGTGCCTGTTTTTTTTTTTTTTTTTTTTTAATATATTTTGTTCATTGGTTGTTATATTGAGATGCATTTTGACTAGGTTCATATATCGTTGTCTTGTTTTTGTGAATGTTCATGTGCTACATTTACGGTAAGACCCTGTAACGTTGCAGTATGCAGTTGATACACCCGTTATGATATCCAGTCGTATGGTAATCTTCGTGCGTAGTGGGTACAATCTACGCATAATGTTCAATGTAAGCATCCACCCAAACATGACAAAACAAACAGATGTTAACAATTTTGCAAGTGTGATATCCGAGATACTCCCCAACATTATCACAGTGGGTGGTCGGTGCACCCGGCATCGGCCTGTAGAGGTGATAATCACTTTCAGCTGCCAAGTGTGCCTTCCTGCCGTGACATTGGGGTCACCCCGGGCGGGGAGGCCAGGTGGGAAGGTCATGCTTGGTGGCCTCCTGCTGCTTTGATTCTGTTTGAGGCTCCACCTTGTTGTTATCTGATCGCTGCCTGTGTTTCGTGGTTGGCTGCAGTCAAGCATATAGCACGGGTGGTCTTTGGGTAAGAGGTGAGGCCTGGACTGGGTCACTAACCTTCTTCCTCTGGTTATCATTTGCTCAGCAATGGATTATTATGTAAGGTTAAGCGCGTTTAGCCCCAGAATAGTAATCCCGAGGGCACTGATTGGGCTTTTCCTCACCGTTGCCAGGGCTGGCTTCCAGAGGTTGAGCTGGACAATTGGTCTGATATCGTTCAGTTTGATAACGTTTAACACCCTTTCTTTCTTGGGGGTTTCGCTATACAGTTCATTGGTGTGTACTCCAGGGCTGGAGTTTGTATTTCCAGGGCTGGGAATACCACACCACAAATCCGTAAACTCAAATGAGAAAGGCCCCTCCATTGGTGTGTTCTCCAGGGCTGGAGTTTGTATTTCCAGGGCTGGGAATACCACACCACAAATCCGTGAAACTCAAATGAGAAAGCCCCTCTATCGGTGTGTTCTCCAGGGCTGGAGTTTGTATTTTCAGGGCTGAGAATACCACACCACAAATCCGTGAAACTCAAATGAGAAAGGCCCCTCTATCGGTGTGTTCTCCAGGGCTGGAGTTTGTATTTTCAGGGCTGAGAATACCACACCACAACTCAATGAGAAGGCCTCACGTCAGTATTTAACAGAGATAACCTCATGGCACGTTAGGTTCTCTGTAGAGACAGTTTGTCCATGAACAGTTTCCCTCCCGGGAATCATACATTATACCACACTCACAATACCGTGGTTTTAAAGCTATATCTAGTGAATCACACCAATTCACTGTCTTGCTCAAGTGGGGACATTGTGATTTGCAGATCACATGCTGGTCCCCCAAGAACAGAGTTTAATATGGCTGTATAGCATTCCCTCATCCCAAACTTCTATCATTGTATTATATTGTTTTCTCCTTTAAGAAATATTGTACCATGTATATTTAGTTAGGTTTAGCTAGCGTGTTTTATTCATGTATTTTATATGTGACTATAATATGTATGTTAGTAATAAAGGTTTGATGTTATGACTGTGTTTGTTTTTATAAATGTTCATTTTGTACTTTACAAAATTTCGTTTATATCCAAACACAGTCAGCCTCTTAGCTCGCTAGCTAGTTTAGACTAGCACAGCCGGATCGGTGTTGGCTGGGTGACACCTGGCATTCATTCGCGTTTTTGCCACGGAGTAATTCGTTTCACCCTCCCACCCACCCAGGAAACTTCAATCCTCCGGGAACACCAATCCCAGGGAATGCTACTCGCTCGTGTATAACGACTGTATATTTACCAGAGATTGTTTAACTAGTTTTGCGAGTATTGGGTCATAATGCAATCATTTTCGTTGATCATGAGGCATAGAGGTAGTGACGGGGACATTGTGATTTGCAGATCACATGCTGGTCCCCCAAGAACAGAGTTTAATATGGCTGTATAGCATTCCCTCATCCCAAACTTCTATCATTGTATTATATTGTTTTCTCCTTTAAGAAATATTGTACCATGTATATTTAGTTAGGTTTAGCTAGCGTGTTTTATTCATGTATTTTATATGTGACTATAATATGTATGTTAGTAATAAAGGTTTGATGTTATGAAGCATTTTTTCTGTGCAATTAAACAGCGTATTGAAAAAAATGATTTTACCGAAAATAAGAGGCCAGTGTAGACCCAACAAAACGTTGCAAAATGTCAACCAAATGATTTTCGTTTAAAGAAGTGCACGCAAGAAGTCCCCTATCTCTCCGATGTTAAATGAGACGTCTGCCATCAGAAATCTTCTGTACGTCCGGCGAAAATCATTCGATTATGCAATATCACGTGACCTTGTGTTTTAGTTGACGAGACGGCATGGTATCTTTTGCGAGCAGAGTGCGGGGCCCCAAGCGCTCACGCTGGAGGGGCTACCTACACCCGCTCGCCTAAGCCCCGCTCGCCTAAGCGTTACCGTAGAGTCTAGCCAAAACTTATAGGCAGGGCCAACGCGCGTTGCCAGCTCAGTTGCAGAATAAACTATCTACCAGCTCACTGACTTGTTCTGAGTACTTCAATGGTAGAGATAGTAGTAAGTATTGAATCTGCCTTTCACCAATCAGTCTGTTGCAGATTACGCCTCGCCAGAACACTGCGTCGCCGCTTCACTGTCGTCGCCCGCGAACATCACCGCCATCATCTCAGCTACGTATTGCCCATGGTCTCAGCAACTCGCGCCCGACCAAGCATCCCGACCGCTCCCCGAGGACCATATGCCACACCTCAGCCCCCCCAGCTGCGCCCGCTCTGCTCGTTAATGCTACCGGTGCTCCCCTGGGATAGCCAGCGCGTCGTCGAGCCGCCCGGACATACCAGATTCCATCAGAGTGACGGCGGCCAACATATGGCTACCCGCGACCGAGTGCGCTACCAATCAACTAGCGGTGGCGTGTGAGATCTGTAAGGAGCTGCTCCTTTTCTCAAACAAAAATCAAGTCGGCACCTTCTTACACGATCCCGTGTGCTCGGACGACTGTGCTCAGCGGGGCGACGCCGACAAGTATCTGCCTCCATCAGCTTCCGGGATCCTGCAAAATCTGCAACAGCCGCTCGCCCGATTTCCCCGTCTGCGGCGTTGCGCAGTTCAAAAAGCGCCCTGTCTGTTCCGGCGAGTGCGCTTTTTCTGGACCACGAAGCTCCGTACGTGGGCGGACGCCAACCAAGCAGGCGCAGACACGAAACTATCCATCACACTCAGCGTAATCCGTATCGCCACCACAGCACTCACCCAAAATCACAGATTTTGTGTCATGGCGTGCATATCCTGCGAAAAGCTGTGTTTCGGTTCTAAACAGGAACTGAACCGTTTCCGAGAGAGGTGCCGCTGTGCTCATCCAGTGCTACTTTTTGGGACCAAGAGTGGAAAATACCCCCACATAACTCTAGAATACGTCCCTCATTTCCCTAAACCGAATTCCACCTGCTAATAACCACACCCCCGACCACATCTGCTAATAATCACACCTCGACCATATCACGCTCACGCCAGTTGAGCGCTAGTCTCTGACATCTAATTCTCTGCGACAACAACATCAAACCTCAGCCATGGATTCCGAGCGGGATATCTACAAAAACAGTTCGGACGCATGCGGCGGCAGCTTCGGCGCCACCGTGCCTCACGCCCGCTCAAGCGATGATATCGCCTACATCGGCATGCGTAACCACGGGCCGGCCAGATGCAGGTGGCTACAAT
Source organism: Streblospio benedicti (assembly GCA_019095985.1). NCBI lineage: Eukaryota > Metazoa > Annelida > Polychaeta > Spionida > Spionidae > Streblospio > Streblospio benedicti. Next base: position 18,815 of record JAGTTF010006083.1, read on the forward strand.
AGAAACCTGCAACACCAGTACAGCGTGTCATCGGAGTCCCCAGACGCCAGCCACCAGAAAGCAGGCCCATCGGCGACTTCTGCTTGAATCCGACAACAACAACAAATGCAGCCACCTCCCAGACGCCAAACATGACCAGCGCTAAAAGATGCAACACGAAAGGGACATCTCAGATCGAATCCTCATTGCCCACATGACGGCGACCCCGCCAGCATCCCCGCCGAGTCGACGCCCGCGGGACCCCGGGAGGACGACGACAGGCCCGCCAGGCCCGAGCAACACGGCCTCGCCAGCGACCCAGACACGCGGCTGCCCCACCCAGACAAAGGCGCATCGGGACCAGGTGGTCTTGGTCACAGCCGACTACATCAAAGTTTGCTGGACCAGTTCCCGGCCGCGAACATCAAAGACCAGCTGCCGCTGACGCAGCTAATAGCCCTGTTAGCGTAAAACGCCCACCGGACCCGTGGACACCGATTCACCTGGAGACCTCCCACCTGGTCAGCGTACGCCACCTTCACTGGACAGGCGCCATCGGCGATACATTCCGATGAGATACGACCTCAGCAGGCGCCTCTCATCTGACACGCTCACGCCCGATACTCAGTCCGACACACAACACGAGGATGGATGGAATTCCAACGACCGCCTGCAATCACTTGGGGAATGATCGACTTTCCCGCTATGAATTCTACGACCGCCACCAACTGCCACATTTATCTCAGACCATGATATTGATATGATGAATGGGATCATGTATAGATTAGCGGACCCAAATAGAATGCCTACTTTTAGACATTGAAAAATATTTAGGAACCACATTTTTGTCTATATATAGAAAAAATGTGGTTCCATTATTTCTTGATGTATTGAACTAGTACATCGCACTACTCTTTTTAGGCAAAAAAATCCATCATTTGTAACATAAACACGGAAATGTTTTGATACTCGCCATCCATATTATACGGTTTTTTTGCACAGAGCTCATTTACGTCGTTCAACTCATATATGCACCCGTTTTTATGTAGATGAACAGCTAAAAATGTGACGCCATTTTGAGTAGTTTTATCGGGTAAAACCTCGAACCCTTTGCTTGATAAATAAATCATGGTTACTTTTATATGATTTCAAATTATTTTGGCTTTATAT
>JAGTTF010006085.1:0-10425 GCA_019095985.1 Streblospio benedicti
CAGATCTGGTATAGTAAGCCATCTGCTGTTAGCAGGAAACACTGTCTTTATAATAAAATTGTATTGGTGCTGTATGTGAGAATATAATTTAATGTTCAAGAATGTTATTTTTTAAAATGTTTCCAATTAGAGGGTGTCTTTGTCGATTTTGAAAAACAGATTTATGAATATATAATTAGAAATTCTTTAGGCAACATTTGAATATAGTGGCAAACAGTGTTTTTGATAAAGACCATATAAACATATTTTAAGTTTGTACAGATAGTTGAAAGTTGATCACATATTTTTTTTCTAATTTCTGTATATTTGCATTGGTACTCTGAATATTTATTATATGTCTATGTTGACGTCGATTTCAAATACTTTCCATATATTATGTCAAAATTTCTAAGACGTTTGATTGCAAAATTGTTTTTAACCCACATTAATGGACTAACGTTCATTTCCTGGATTCCGTTTGGAAGTCTGTACAAAACTTAATGATGTTGAGGTGCAACCAAATAAAGTATGCTCCTCTCAAGGAGCTCTGGATGTTAATCATCTATAATAACTGATAACTCACAATTATTTCAAATGAATCTGTGACAGCGCCTCATTCATGTCATGTTTTAAATTTTTACGTTCAGCGCATCTTTTCATTAATTTTTCAATTCAGATGGCGGAAGGTACTACATATAAAAAATGCCTTCACTGATTTATCAACCAGTGGATAGTAGTATCGACTTTTGGAATATGATTAAATGTTTGTTATGGATACACTAAATCTGGGCAGCAATTTGTTATGTGATTTATTGCTGGTATTGCTTTAAGCTTATTAGTAACTTTTCGCCACTGATAAAACGAGTAACGCGAAGCAGCTGTCAATATGCCAACTTTGTAACGCGATTTTTTTTTTTTAATTTTTAGGCTGCACAAATTTTAGACCACTCAGGTAATACTGCTTTTTCAAGTTTAACAACTGTGCCATCTTCTATATCTTACAAACTTTGTCTTAAAATAACATCAAAAGCAACTTTGGAAGTCATCAATGATAGTATGAGACTTGTACATTTCTGCGGCGGCTTTAACTTGACAACAACCTTGCTCTAGTAAAAAAAAATCCACAAAGTCTGGGTACTTATTTGTCACCCACTCTTTTGGCCAGAAAGAAAACTGCTTTCATAGAAAATCAATTTCTTCATTGCTATTTAGCTTTGCAGTAAACATTTGATGCATACATTTGTTCTTTGGACGTTTTCTTGAACACTCCTGATATGATCGGTGTGCAAGGCGTGAACCTTCTAGAGTAGTGCTCCATCACTGCCGAATCCTACAAGCTTCTCTTTAGAAACACCATAATCTTCAACAAGCTGCACCAAAGAAAAAAGAAATTATTTGTGCCATCAGGAATTTCAACATTTTTTCAAGAATAAAATTTCAGGTTTGCAATCTATGTCTAATGTGTATTCTATTATAGTTTTTGTGTTTGTTGAAAAGAGTCTGGGTAAGTCATTTTATGATATGATTTTGTTCTAGAATGCCAAATATGTATTTGTGTAGCTGGATTGCCAAATCTATCATGTTGAAAGTCTAAAGTGTATATTATTAAAGTTTTTATTTTTACAGTTTAATCATGTGTAAAGTCATTTTTGAAAGAGTTACTTGTTTATGTAGCAAGAGTATGGGAATAAAATATTTATGATATGATTTGTGTAGCTAGAATGCCAAATTTGTCTGTAGCTGGATTGCCAAATCTGCCCTCAAAAAAAATATTAAAACTTTGTTGTTTTTATTAATTTTTAAAGTTATTTCCAAATGGTGGAAGAAAATACAAAATTAAATAACCATGCAAAATATTACAGTTTTGTCTCCATTTTCAAAGTCAATGCCACATTATGTCTAGTTTTTACTCATTTGTCTCAAATTTATAAATTGGGTGAGACATGTGTAATCACTTTGACAAAATCCCAGAATTCACACTGATGTTCAAAGAATGTTACTTTTAAAATGTAATTATTGATTCTTTATGTTGCAAAACAGTTATGAATATATATGGAAATTAGGCAACACACAGTATTTTCAATATCGTTTTATACAGACCATATAAACATATTTTAAGTTTTTTTAAACGACGACGAGTTGAAAGTTGATCACCGTTATTTTTTTCTAATTTCTGGATATTTGCATTGGTACTCTGAATATTTATTATATGTCTATGTTGACATCCAATTTCAAAATACTTTCCATATATTATGTCAAAATTTCTAAGACGTTTGATTGCAAAATTGTTTTTAACCCACATTAATGGACTAACGTTCATTTCCTGGATTCCGTTTGGAAGTCTGTACAAAACTTAATGATGTTGAGGTGCAACCAAATAAAGTATGCTCCTCTCAAGGAGCTCTGGATGTTAATCATCTATAATAACTGATAACTCACAATTATTTCACATGAATGCATACAGTAGACCTACAATACACTATAATTATAAAGATCGAGCCCCCCCACCCCCCTTTTACCCTCCACATACACACACAGACATACTGAGTAAAATCTTGTACAATATAACAATAAATCAATAAATGATTAAATTGTTTACTAATATTAAAATGGACAATATGAAAAAGTAAAGATGCATTCATTTGAAATTTGGCCAAATTTGACATATGACTCATTTAAGGTTTTACTATAGGTTACATGTATGAAAAACGATGTGATATACTCATCCGATTTTTTTGAAACTTTGACTACCACGAGGACAGGTTTCTAGGCGCGTAGTGATACAATTGCATGCAAGTACATGCAATACTTTTAGAGATAACCCCCTAATTCTGATTCTGTTCATTACCTCAAAATAGCAATGCATCATATATACAAGACTGCTTCAAAGCCACCTTATTTTACTTACACATTATGACAACCCCAATGAACTCGTGTATATAAAGTGAAATTTTGTTATTTATCTATTCTGTAATTATAATTAGTCATACTCAAATTGTGGGCTGAGCATATGGCTATGACGATTGCGTTACAAGAAAGTCAACTATTGCAAACCACATCGGTTATCACACAATGACATTTGAAGTCAAAATTATTATACTCATGTGGGAGACATAGAGTGCGATGCAGATTATTATTTTCACACTTCCAACTCATAATATTCTACATTTTGAAAGAAATATCCATCGAAAATAAAACGACTTCAAAGTGCAATAAACCCATCAGGTCATTTCATCATTGAAGTCATAATGCAAACGTCATATTTTAAAATTTAACTCTGGTGATTTAAATCATCTCATGCCGGTTGCGTTATGAATCTACAAATGGTTATTGCAAAGTATATAGTGGTTATAGGAAATGTTGTAGATTGGTATTGGTGTTATAGGAAAACTACTATTGGTTGTTATTGTTGTAGGAAAAGGATGGATTTTTATGCAATAAAATGAAAGAGATAAAAAAATAGATCTCTAAGTTTATGCTTTCTGAAGAATTAAATTTCTTCAGCTGAGTTTTTAATTGAATGTGATTGTTATATTCTTCTTTATTCATTGATTTTATGCAGTTTTTCCCCCAAGCATTTTTCACAATAAAAGTAGAATGTGTAGAATTAATGTGTAGAGAAGTAGTTTTGGTCCAATATTATTGAATAAGACTGTCTAGGTTTCATTATGCAGATGCAAAGCAACATATTTCATTACGATGATCATTTAGAATTTCTTATCATTTTCAATCAATCATGATTCAGATAATAAAGTCAAGTGACATTCTTAGTGTCTGATTAAACATCCGATGACGATTCTGTCATCTTTTTCATGTGTATTTTGGAATTGTTTATTGCAGTCAGTTGTGGTTGTCATACTGATGTTAATATGTGGTCTCATTAATGGCTCATTAATGACTCATTCTTCCTTGATAAACAAGCATGCAATTACTTCAAAATAATGGTGATTGTCATAAAAATGGTTTACTACAAATATTCATTCTTTGCTTATGATAAATGTGGGATATTAGATCATTGATCATTGTATTTAAAAATATATATGAAAGCGCCCAAATTCATCTTCTTACCTGATGCACTTCATCGTGTATGTTTTTCTGTTGTGACCGTAGGGATGGTATTTTTACACTGACAAGCTAGCACAAGGCCACATATAGAGTAAAGATTATTCCCGTCTATAAGATGGGTATCCAGACATAACACACGCCTTAAATAAGATTTACACATGATCCATGTCAAATCTGTAATTTCAATGAAATGCAACTGACACATTTGGGGTCACGGAGAATACTCGTTCATAGGACAATTAAATCAAAATTTATCCATGGGCGATGGCCCGGGTGACAATTTTCCTAATATTGTACGTGGCAAATTGTTGCACCAGCAATTTTTTTACAGTCTATATTTTCTATGTTGGAGTATATATTCCCTATGAAACATCAGATTCTGATAAATTTGATAACTAATGCATATTTCACTGGTGAAAACCGAGCCCCAAAATGCGAGAGTTACTCCCAACAAGAATGTAATTGTAGCCTGTTGAATCAAATGTTTGTTGATTATTAAATTTTCTAGGACTAAAATTCATGGTTTAATAGGTATGTATGAACTCTAGACATTTGCAATTAGGTTGCACACATTAAACTGATGTTAGAATTGTTAATATGTTCTTAAATCGGGTTTAAAATTTCACATAAATTTGCTCGTATCTTTGTTGCAGTTATGGGCGAGGTTTTCACTAGACTGATCAGGAAGGGAATTTAAGCATATGTACTCTTTTCAATATTAGCCCCGGGTAGCAGTGGTGCCAATGATTCTCACCCCGCGGGTGGGCACTCCGCTGTTAGCAATCTCAATGAGCTTATCGAGACAGACCTGCCTAAACACCACCAGTATGGCATCGAAAAAGTCCCCACATACTTCATACCAACACAGCAATGCAGCATACCCATGTAGGGAGGGATCTCATGAAATTGGAACCTTTTGCCAGTATATATCAACTCAGGTCGGGCACCCGTTGAACACTGTAAATATAAGGTCTTATATTTTCAAACTTCTCTCTCTCTCTTTTTAGCAAGCATATTTCTACCAACGATAGATTAGCTGAAGACAGGTTTTACTACCCTAAGCTTCCATTTGACTATATTTAAGTGGCCCTGGTGGACTTCGAACTCACGATTTAATTGTGAGACTAGAATATTCTCATCATCCCAAGCAGGAGCTGTTAAACTCAACATTGTCTCTGTAACCCCATCAAATACTATGTGACATGACCTTCACTTTTATTCATCACATCAGCATGGGACATCCTTTTTCACAAAAACCCCCCTGGTAAATATTGCACCGTCCCTTATTGTTAACACGATCACCACAGCATCCACCGCTTTTCGTGATAAAGCGCACCACTACTGACATCGCATGCGACCGTCCCCTCACAGCAAGTGATATTGTCGCCGCAGCTTCTCCCAAACCGTGTGCTCTTCTTTTTAACGCACATAAACTGATACGCCGGGCTTCTGATAAGACACCGCCGCCCCGCCTGCCAATATTGACTGCGCGCCGCCTCCTAACAACCTCCCCGGCCGTGCAGTTCAGGTAAGACAGTTTTTACATAGGAAATGTAAGCATGAGAGTATAAAAGTTATTCACAATTTTATTCTCCAAAAAAGTGTGAAGGACATTTTCGGCATACTTCAACAAGCGCCGGTGACATGTGTGCAAGTGTCAAAAAATTGAAGGTAACCGGATAAAGAAAATTATTGGACTGTAAAGCCAGAGTGGATTTGCATTGTAATTGGTGGGGAAATAAGAGTTGTATTTTTTACTGCGGGTATTTAATTGCTCTAGTTATTGAATTTTCAAAATGCATAGAACACATCATAGTGATCATGAAGTTCATGGTATCTGTGTATTCACTGCTACTAGTCAAATCCAAAATTTAAAAAACAAAACAAAAAAAACATAACAAACTTTATGATGTTATTTAAATTTCGAGCTCATAGGATCCTTATAATTTTCGATTTGACTAGTAGCAGTAAATACACAGATACCATGAATATCTACAATACCTAATCAACAAAACTCTTGATCATAAAGATATAATCACATAAACTATATTGTGTCATTGAATATCGTGAGGCCGTCTCTATATTGAAATAATCGTGATGGACAAACGCTGCTGTAGTAAAGTTTTTTAATAAATATGCTAATAGGTTGCGTTTGTGTACAGACGAACTTCTCTATCCACACTACCCTCTTTTCCAGTATTGACCTAATGTGATCTTTTGATCCTCATGGACCTCATGACCTTTCTAATTGACATGATTATTAATTATAATCGTTGAAGCTATTATGATATTTTTCCAAATAGAATGAAAGGCCACGTGTCATTTTGGGCCTAATGGTTTTCGAGATATGGTGTCTTACAGTTTTTCCACACCTGAGGACTCGCTGTCGTCACTTTAGGCGTGATTTTCTCATTGCCGCGTTACCAAATGTCTACCCAACATTTCTTCACATACTAGATGGTGTACTTAACAAATATGAAGAGAAATTTCATAATCATTTTATATTTAATGCTGTTCTCCACTTTATTTTACAACCAAGGAGATTTATGTAGTTAAGATGTAACACGAGTACGCAGAATGTCTCTGTTGAGCGTATATCCAACAAAATTGTAATGAAACCAGCTTGATATTCAGGGGTTCATTTTGAGTGTCTATGATGTGTGAATATCTATGATTAAAACCAATAGATTATAGGGGGGCATTTTATGTACACTCATACACACTCAGCCTAAGGGTCATTAGGAATGTTTGTGACCTTGAAAATTGTCTTATTATAGACATCTTAATAGATATGGTCTCTATAAAAGCGATTTGTTTATATAGGTGGTCTAAATCAGAGGATAAACTGTACTTCCAGGAATCCTGTGAATACCTCCGAAAGTTGTAGCATCTACAGCAGTCAAGATTAGACGAGTGTGACCACGACTCAGTTTCTTACTTGGTGAGTTTTATATCGTGTTTATTATTGTGAACGTTTAATAATGTAATTCATGATATATACTTGATTTAATGATTGATTATGAATAGAAAACACATCACTATCTCTTTGACACGTGACAGTCTTGCATCATCAATATGTCAGTAAAGTTCTGATGTAAAACGTTGAGACAAGCTACAGATAAAAGTATACGACTGGACTTTCTGATCGCCTGAGCGTTTGGTCAATTGGAAGATCATGCTTGTAAAATGTGATCTAAATGCATCACATATTTACAGAAAATTAAAAACTATTACTCGGAATTTAAGCGGCCTCCATCACCATGCAAAACCAACCAGCTTGTAAAAACAGAATAGCGACCTTTACATGCAAGCAAGCAGCTCGGTGGTTCAAATGATTGTGTGCCCTGTTATTATCAAACATTATTGCATGGCTTTGGTGATGTACCGGTATATCACGTCTTACAAAAAGGCCGTGATTTTAATGTTTATTGAAATCCCCTGTTATCTGTGTAATTGGCGATTCTTTTACACATGACTGCGGCTCGTAATGGCCCACGGTGTGATTATTGATGGCCTCACTCTAATTGTCACATCATCCATGTGGCAGTGTAGCGTGGCTGACAATGGCCAATCCAGGGTTTTGGAGATGGGGGAGCGCATTTAAGGGATCTCATGGGTTTTGAATGCACGGTCGATGGCAGACAAGCCAAATACACTATGAAAATTAAGTATTTTAGGGGGGAAAGGGGGGAGGCCATTGGATCTACCAATGCTCGATGCAAACTACTCAATATTAGTTGCAAGTAATGGACACTATTTGGTTGCTCATAATGTTGTATTAGTCCTATCAAGAATTTATAGGAGGTTACAAAATCCTCATCATATCCTAATGAACTTGCCAGAGGGGGTATATACCGCCTCTTTCTCTCTACATCTCAATGAATTAATGTTACAAATCTCAATGCAAAAGCCCTTTTCTCAAACCTCAATCAATTGATCTCAATGAATTGAAGGGTCAAATCTCAATTCTCAATGAATTAAAAGCCAAAATCTCAATTCTCCCTAACATTGTATATACCGCGCTCTTGCCAGACAAACGCTGCTTTAATAATGTTCTAAATAATGCTACAACTAAAGGTGTGTGTGTTTTCGTGTACCTCACTTTTAAGACCGTCCAGGAACTGGACCCAAGTGGTCTCAATCATGGTCTCTTCAAGGCAGGTTTTTGATGGTCTCTTTATGAAAATTTGTGACATTGAAAAAATTGGTCTTATTATAGGGACCCATTAAAGATGGTCTCTTTATAGCCCCCCCTTTATAGAGGCATTCTTAATTGAAGGTTTTAACATACTTTCAGGAAGTGCTGTGAATATCTGCTGACGTAACAGCATCTACAGCGGTCAAGATTAGACGCTGGTGACCACGACTGAGTACCTCGGCACTTGGTGAGTGTTACAAACTCAAAACTCCAACTATTACTAGGCCTATGAACTATGTGAGATTTTGTAAGCCTTTGTGTATTTACGTCAACAATAATGTTAAAACATGAAATCATTGAGCTCTGTTCGAGAGCGTTTTATACAATCACTTGTATCTTGTGTATAGATTAAACATGTGTCACATCATGATAGATGCCATGTAGGATGATATATGTCATATATGTTTGGGTCGTTTCCCGACTGACACCCACACAGAATCTAGTTGTCAGTACTCCAAAGTAGAAACAACATTTAACAGCAATTCAAACACAAGTCTGAGGCAATTTATATATTCATGATATAACTGAAAAGTCAGAAAAGTTTCCGTGGCATGTTGGTGGCTGTCTGGAATAGAAACATAATTTTTAGTAGGGTGTTTAATGAGGCGGAGCCAAGTGCAGTAAGTTGGAAAATGAGCCAAACTTTGAGTGTGAAGTTTGACCAGGACACAAATCTATATTAAACGGAGGTGGGTGATTGACGTGCTGCAATGTAAATGTCAATTTCAGAGTTTATAGTATAACTATGTACGACTCAGTCCACTTTAAACCAGGTCATTGGCGTCTTTGACACTCATGCTTAACCTTTCTCAACTCCCTGGGGAGCATACATCACTGGCTACTTACAGCATTTGCTGCTGTATCGCACAAGTGCTAATTACACACATTAGCATTCTCTCGCCTAACCTGTATCTGGTTAACGTGTAGGTACCACGAAGCAGTGTGCAACCTGTTAGGGGTAGATTTGCTCAACACCCACCACTAGAACTGACAGCAATCAAACCCACGACCTTGTGGTCACAAGTCCAATTCCCTATCCATTCAGCCACGCAAGCAAACTTCTTCAGTCATCCGTCATCTGTGCTGGACTTCATCTTTTCAAATGTAACACTTTGTGTTTGGTCAGTAATTTGGCTCATGCAATAATGTTATAGAACTATAGTGAATCTTGTAGGACTTTGTTTTGTATTTTTCCACATAATATTGAAAATCTATTGTGTGTTTGCAAAGAACACTGTAATATTTTGAAATAAGTCTTACCAAAAACAAGTTGTAGAAAGATGCACGTGTGTTAATAATATTTGACTCAGAGACATCTCATTTTAAACGACTCAAATAGTGGATCACAACAGATGTAAATGATCAGTAGATTTAAATATTTCTTAGTGTTAAGACTTCTTCTTCTTTGCCCATATTTTTTCGTTAACATCTATTGTGTGTTTGCAGAAGAACACTGTTAATATTTTGCGGGGAATAAGTCTTAGTACATGAGTTTTAAAACAAGTTGTAGAAAGATGCACGTTCCCTATGTGTCACTTGAATGGAATATTTTGGAGGAGTAATCAACTCAAAACTAGATAATAATAATAATCATAACATAGCGGATCACAACAGGCAGATTAACAAATGATCAGTAGATTTAAATATTTCTTAGATGTTAAGACTTCTATGAGAAGTACATATGGTAGCTAAATATGGATTACATTTAATGATAATGTTTTCAAAAAAGCGTTTGTAACATCATCGTCATATCTCACGCATTTGGTATGAACAAGGATGTGTGTGATCATGAAAACCGACGATGTTGTAACATAAAATAACGTTTTTAGACATCTTCTTGGTATTCCTAAGTGTGTTAACATGTCTCAATATTATCAAATGGTGTATACCATTTGATAGTATTGCATTGAAAAGCTATAGGAAATTTTAGATGTTGGCTACTAAGTTCTGATAACTTTATTACAAGTAATATACAGTAGTTCAAAGCTTATTTTTAAGTTCTATTGTAGTCAATCTGTAAATTGGCGAACAAATCTTTACTATGTTAAACATTTTAAACACTACTGTGATGCAATCCACTAGTGCCAAATATACTTTTACAATACAATAAATTACTTCAAATGACACAAGATATTGATTGTTTTTTTAGTTTTGTATAAGATCATTTTTTGTATGTGATTCAC
>JAGTTF010006086.1:0-10872 GCA_019095985.1 Streblospio benedicti
ATAAATATCAATGATATATATCGATGCCAACCCTGAAAAAGACAAATTAGAATTTCATTTCAATGGCAAGTAAGTCACAGAATAGGATAAATGAAACACAAAAAGACAAATTAGAATTTTACTTGACTTGATGAATACATTGATATATTTAACATACTAAAAAAAGCTTTTGGCACAAGTTTTTGTCATACGGATCTGCTTCAGCAGACTATTTTATTTGCCCACGTTAATGTTTCATTGCCAGTCATTTTTTTAGAACGGCGACTGTTCAAACAAACGGTATGTAATAAAGAATATATGTTTTTATACTGTGCATGACTTTGGATGCTCCATGCTTCCTTACAGCGTCGTATTTTGACTAATTTTAGTTCATTTCAGACCATACCACAAGATTCAGGTGCCCATTCATTTCGAACGCGAAGCAATTAATGCTTTTTGATAGGTTATGCGTTTCAATTTTAACTACAGTATGTCGTAAAATATTGTCGGGGGTGGGGGGGTCAAACTCATGAAAACATCAAGTCAGAAGAATAAAAGGAAAAAATCTAGTGATGTTAATCATGCCAAATCCGGAAGTATGGTAGTCATCCCTTATATCAAAGGACTATCAGAAAGGATGGCTAGAACACTAAGAGACCACAGCATCAGTACTGCCTTTAAACCATACAAGACCCTGAGAAACATTTTGGTCCACCCAAAGGACAAAAAATCAAGCATCAAAAGAAGAAGACCATAACAAAAAGAACCTGTTTGTCATCTGCAAGACCATACTAACAGTGGAGAACCATACTGACTGGGACAACAGAGCCCATCTGTTTGTCATCTAGAGACAAGTGACCACCTTATCACAGATCATTTGGCCAATGCTGAACCATGACCCCTGACTGGTCACATCCTGTCATCCTGTGTGACGTCAGCTTGAAAAAAACTGTCTGACAGACAAGGTCGAAAATATTTGCTAAGGTAAAAAATCTATGGGTTTATCAAAAGATCAATGTTGTCATAGTACAAAAGAAACCCAATTAACTAATTTTATAGTTATAGCATGGCCAAGTCAAAACAAGAAATTAATTTCGTTCATATTATATCTATGTGATGAAATATTAACAGAAACAAGTATAGATTATTTTGTCAATCCAATATTGTTAAAAATTTAAGGACATTTGCCCAACATTTAGAACAAAGCAATGAAAGCTTGACACAATGACAAAAATATAGGACTTTTTAAAAATGCTTGTTTTTTTATCTAATATTCTTGTGCAAATAAAACATAGTGTACACATGTACATTTTGTTTCTTATTTTCACCATCCCAATGAAAAATATGAAGTGATTTTTGCTATAATAATAAGGATATATAATCACGATTTTCTTCACTGAATGATCGACAACTGTTAAATAAGGAAATTTACTAGTACATGACTAGTACATAAAATAAACTGTATAGATAAAAAAATAACTTAACATTTATATTCATGATTTGAATTGAATAATAGTACAGATCATTTCCATAATAAATGAATATTAAATGGATAAGTAATCACTGAAATGTCTGTAATATCTAAATACTTGTCAATGCACGTGTTACTCAGGTCCACTCTGGAACGAGCTTGGAACGTCATTCTGAAAGCAACGAAGCTAAGGATCAAGGACATTCCCTCAAAATATATTGAGATCGAGAAGAAATTTCTGCACACAGCCAAGCTACAACCAACGACGTACCAAGCGTACTTGGTTTCGTTTGAAAATCTGTTGAACTACTTAGTCTTCAGTGACATATTGTCACGAAACCAAGTTGAAACACCAATTCTAAGGATCCGCAATTGGCGTCTTAGCTATGCAAAAGATAACCAATTACGCAAAATGTACATCCACCAGAGAGATAGAGGTACTTGCATTTTCATAATTACAGAATAAGTATATATAAAATTTCAAAAAGACCTGGACGTTTTCCAAAACAACAAAATTTGTGCACAGAAACCCCAGACAGAAAAATTCCATATGAAACCCTGAAGCTCCATCAAAAAACATCCTCCACATTAACAAGCCCGAAGTCCCATTTTACTTACATTACTTATGATTTAAATTTTTGTTATAGAAATCTTAATCACCCCAAAAGTGTTTAGACAGTATCTCGATTCAAGACATCACAAGGAAGCCAGAAATGCCCTCAATGATTCGAAGGCTACAGTCACCCAACAAAGCTTCTGGGCAGCCAGAGACAGCATTGCAGTCTCAATTTCACGTATATTTGAAACATCTTTTTTAATTCCATCTAAAGAAACAGTTCATGGAGCCACTTTTATTTAACTTCCAGGTGCGGTCAGAACCATGACAGTGGAGGAATTTGATCGTGCAAAGAAAGAGGACAACTATTATATAATATCTGTAAGCATTACTCATAATTCTGTTTTCTCTGACACATGTTGAATACAGTTTTCACTATTCAGAATATACATAATTGTTGATAATACAGACAATATTGCTTAATTGCATAATTTCACAGGTTGGTTAGTAAAAACATTTTTCCTGTATATCTGGCAAAACGCACAAAAGTCCTAATAGGTATAAAATTTATCATTTTTAAATTTATTACTCCACTATATACAACAATATTAATAATTGTGATTCAGGTCCTTGACCACAAGACGTCCGCCACCTCCAGAGCTTGCGATGTGGCTGTCCGCCACGAACTGTATGGGGATATGAAGAAATATCTGGGAACGCTTAGTGTCCCGATATTTCTTCACCTCCGTCCAAGGAACAAAGTTGGATTCAAGCCTTTTGGTTGGGATTCTGAAGGTTGAATTCCAAAAGATTGGTTATACAGGGAAAATGACCTTTTCCTTCGTAAGGAAATCAATTGTCACAATAGTAATTCTTTTGTGAGTTCATAAAACCATTAACGAAAATTGCTATTTTCAAATCACTCAGGATAACAATGTTAATTGAGACTGTACAATTGTTTATACAGAGGGTGCTATACGGAAATTTCTTATTGGACCAATTTATCAGGTCCTATCACCAAAACATGACTTGACAGTAATGAAAGCCTGGCCTTCGTAGTTTTTGAAGATAACGCCAGCCAATCATTGATTTAACTAGTTTTATAATAATGAAGCATTAATTCATTTTCAAATACCTGATAAAATGTTGTGATTTCAGTTGCATCAAAAAGGAGGGGATATGAAGCTCTTAGCAAAATTTATGTCATAAGCAGTCTACCCAGCAAGAGTATTATGACTTTTTTGCGGACAAGAGCAACACGACAATCAAAATGTGCAAATCCATTGCATCAATTGCTCATGGTACATATAGACATTTTTCAATTGAACCTAAACAACCAACCTTTGAGAATTACATTACATTCTTTGTGTAGTTGCCGAGAGACTCAGAGTCTGGACCAGACCAGCCAGGTGGTTGTGAGCAGGTAGTGCCTTAAAAAAAATTGTCCCCATTATTTAAAATGTAAACTGTATATTTCCCTTACATTTCATTAACCAAATCAGAAGGATTGATACTCAAATTAGATTTACAATTTATTTAAAATGTCAGAGAGATTGATACTCAATTGGATTTACAATTTATTTAAAATGTGTTTAACTGTAACTTTTTTAATTTATTGCAGATCGTTCTTAGACAGATGTGGCATCAGCCATGCAAGATCAAAGCCCAGAAAGCCATCAACTAATCTACCATAAGAAAAATAATGTGTAAAATAAATTTGAAGTTCACACTTTTTGAATTGATAAAGTTTATCAAGATGGATAATAGAATATAAATTATCTGAAAATTCATGTTCAGGAAATACGTAAATAATGGTTGAATACTGACATGCAACAAACATTAGAATGTAAATATTAAATGAAGTGGCAACATGTATAGTGAAATTTAAGAAAATTTTCAGCAGCATAAGTTCTGCGAAGTTGAATATACTTTTGTAATTCCACAGTTTTGATGTAAAAGTTTAATGGTGATCATGCATCATTTTAAAAAATATATATATATTTTGAATTGTGATAATCAGCTCGGCACAATCGAAGCCAAACTTAGGAAATCAATTATGTGCTACAAGTAAATATAATTTTAACAAATATAATCGATTAATGTATCAAAAGAAAGTAATTATTACTCATCATTCATTTATACAATTTCAGCTCGACCCCGATAGGGCGTTATGCAGTGGTGGTTTGACTTTGTCACCAGTGCAGGTATGGAGGCCTGGGTGTAATCCTCTAACTCACCATGTCACTGTTCATGAGAGAAGGGAACAGACAAGTGCTTTTTTGCAGACTGGCTGAGTGTGAGGGACTTGCAGGAGCAAGTCCTTGCTATATGTCCCATAGGAACAGTGGAACCATCTGATACATGGATCAAGTTCCAATTCTATCCTGCTAATAATTATGTAAGGAAAGCAGCACAGTATACTGGGAAATTTGATGTAAAGTTTGCTATTCAGCAAGGACTCTTAAGGGCTCAGCATCTGGACTCAAAATATTGCCATAAACAATGGTGTTTTTTGAAGGAATTTGCTGTGTGTTTTAAAGATAGCTGCATGCTTCTCTCCTGTGATGATAAAGCTATAGTTCCCTTGGGCGAACCTCACCAACCAAAGTCAGCAGTAAATAGAAGAAAAGGAAAGAATGTGTGGCTACCTAAAAATCGTCTCCAAGCTGTGGATCATGACTATCATATAGCTGGCCTAGTTCCATCAGTCACATTGAAAATCAACAAACCTGAGCATCACAATGATAGTTTTCACAGAGGCCACCTACATATTGTTATGTATGGACCGTAATGAACACTTTATATATATATGATCTTATCTGTGAACGTTATGAATAAACTAGAACTTGAAATAGAACAATCCAGAATGGAACATGTGTTTGTTGTTTGAGTTAATATTATAAGAATATTAGGAATATTGAATATATTCACAGAAATATATACAGAAAAAGTTTATTGGTGCGACAAAGTTATGTAACATTACATATCCGTGCAAGGTGTAGAATAAATACAGTCAATAATGCATGGCTTTATATTGGTGAATGAACAAAGACCATAACTGGTATCAGCCGGTTCTATGTTGTACACAAATCCTACAATACATTGTTTGGGGCTACCGACGTATGTTCATTACAATAGTGCATTATTATACTTGCGACTATGGTGTCATGATGTAGCCATCATAATCATAACATCCCCTGTAGCTTTTAATACCATTAAAAGATATAACAACATCATTACACAATGCTAAATATTCATTACATTCACTAGAAGACATATTATAATATTACCAATAAAATACTCATTACATTAGACAGTTAAAAGGAATCGTAATACCAACATTAAAATATGCATTTCATTAAACAGACCGTGATATCAACAGTAAAACATTCATTTCGTAAAAGCAGGTCATAGTACCAATGTTAAAATATTCATCACGTCAGTTAACTGAACAAATAGTAATGATCACATAAAAATACTTGTTTTCACTATTAGCTAAAATACATTGTGGTACATCATGTGCTTACCGCAATCTTAAACTAAAACCAAACACATACTCTCAATGTTAAGTACATGGGGACAAGCTATTAATATATATACTAAAATAGCAATGTTAATACTTTACAATAACCATATCTATTAATTTACCAGAAGGAGTCTGGGAATTTGAACATCAGTGGGTTGCTCTTCACTATGGGTTACATTATTGCGCCAAGTAAGCGACTGATCAGAGATACTTGAATGACAATAGTCCTGTTTCTGTTTGAATCGGGCACACTCAGATGTTGCTCAATATCTCGTCCATTTCCATACTAAGGCAGGTCTCCAATGATTTGCTGCTTGGGTTGGAATATGCTGTTTTTTCTTGTTGCATGTCTCTTCTTGTCAAAGGTTGAATATCTTTCCGGTTGGTGCTGTATCATGAATCGACTTATCTCGAGTTCTTTTGATATTGCCTTACCCTGCAAAAATCAGAATCACTTCGTCAATGTGCGGAGGAAGGAGTGGTCTCATTTCACACTCTACTGGGTACAAAATGTACTTGAACGAAACGTGCTGCTGTGCATCCTGACTGTCTGTGCACGTAACCGCCCTCTCCCCCTTGTCCGAGCTTCATACATGTCTTGAACTCTTGCATCCGCTCTATTGTCTATTCTATGCCATTCAGCTTGGGCTAGAGCCACTACAAACACAGGAACAAGAAGATAAAGATGTGATTACTGTTGGCTGCTTTGAAATTGTCAGCAAATATTAGTACTGTTTTTATGCATAAGTGATTCATGTAATTAGTATAGATTGTTTTTTAAATTTGTTGCACCTTCTGGTCAATGGACTAGCAATATTAGTGATGTAGAGAAAGATGGTGATAGAATGTATTAGTAGGCCACGTTATGATACTAAGTATTTTAGTACCGTACTATACTGCAGTGTATCAGTTATTGTATCAGTTATTGTATTTGACATGCCAGCCATTATTCAAATGGTTACTCCCGATCATGCATGTGTGTTTGAGAGTACACTAGAAAAAATCTGATACCATTTATAGAGTCTAATTACATCAAAGACTGGAATAGATGCAGTATGGGATACATACCAAAATGCAAGCCTTAAATCTCAGACTAGTGCCAGAGAAGGGGAAGCTTTAAGTTAGCAAACAAGAGTATCTGCCAAAATTCCTATGCAGAAAGGGGTGAATGGCAAACATTCCCGTAAGACCCTAAAAAAAGATGATCTCTTCCAGTTCCTGAATCCTTATATAAGTGATTTCGTAAATTGAACGTGACGTCACGAGGTCAGAGGTCAATGGTAATAAAGACGTGTATTGCGCATGATTTTCCTATACAGTATGTAGTAGAACTCGGCGACAAACATAAGGTAAAAACTTTGCTTATCATAATCCATTAGTTATGAATTTTAGTCACCTCTTGTAGGAAAAATATAAGAATGCACAGCTGAAAGCAGAGATTAAATTGGCATTAAATACCAATTTAAAAGCTTGTGTGAAATCCGCTGTGAAAATGTAAACAATGACAGAGTACTGCATGACATGAAGTCTTTGTTACCAAAACTGCCAAATCTCTCGCAGGTTTACTAACTATAGCATATGGTTGTTTATAAAGTGCTGGGTTGTTTCTGTGATATATTTGATGATCAGCATATGTTATTGGTAATTTGATGTTATGATTTAAGATGTTGTAACTGTCGAATGTCACTGCAGCATTATAGATCTAAATTAGATCTACACAATATAAACATGAAACATCCCATAGATTAATGTCGACTGAGCCTAGACTAATGATGGCATGTACAATTTGATATATGAGCCTTTATATTCATTTTTCAGATATCCACCTTTTGTTAGTCTCAGAGCCAGCCGCACAGTGTGACTTTGTGCATTGTAGGAATAGCAAATATCAGCTACAAATTTGGAAGCAAACTTTTTGTGAAGTGCACAAATGTTGTTATGGAATCGGTTCGTGTATCTGTGACCCTCCATTCACATTAATACCTTTTCTTCAGAAAGAAAGAATCCAGAAGCAAGGAAGAGGTGGATAAGAATTGTAAACAGAAAAGACCCATTAACAGGTAAAAATTGGATGCCAAATGTAGCATCAAGGATCTGCTCAAAACATTTTATTGATAGTTTCCCAACTGATAAACATCCTTATCCGTCGGAGGATCTGGGTTACCAATTATCTGGAAATATCTCTGTGCGGAGAACTATAAAAAAGTTCAGTCCAGTGAAAAGAAAACGTCGTTTGACCTTTTCGGAAGATGAACCTGTGGCGATGAATTATCAAAAAAATAAATAAAAAACATTGAAACAGTGTGATATAATATGAGATTGTGCTATTGCAGGAGTCAATTATTGGAAAGCTATGAGATCCAGCACTTTTATTTTGCCATACAACTACAAATCAATGATGCACTAGCGATTGGTAAGTAAAATGTTATAAATAGAAAATGCATAAGGGGCAAAACCCACAGCGACGTACGGCAGCTGTACGGCAACTGTACGGCAACTTTGTGTCGATTGCTCAAAAAAACAACAACAGGGAATTTCTGAACTTCAGCGGATGGCTGCCGTACGGCAGATTTCTCAGTTGCCTGGGGGGCCGAAGGGGGGGTTCAAGCGCGCCGGACTTGATGCTGGCACTCAGAGATATGAACAGAGTAGGTAACTGTCATATACTCTCTCAAGTCTGCATGGTGTTCACATGTAGAGTATTGAATATAATGGACCTATACTTGAATTTTTACTTTATTTCAGATCTTGGCCCAGTCCAAAAGAACATTGCCTTTATGTGAAGCGTGGAGAGAAGAGTTAGTCGTTTTATTCAATTAAAGAGAACACTCAGCTTACAGTGAGTTCACTACAAATATTTCATAAGCTGACATGCTAATAATCATGCCCAGGATTATTGAAAGCCAAATCGAGGCATTTAAATCGAAAGATATAATCACGTTTAAAAAATCATGTGTTCACAATCTGTTGTAATCATATGTGTTAAGATTATGAAGGACATTTATTTTTCAGTATGAGGCATTGAGAGAAGATCATAGATACTGTAACACCAAGAAACCAGGAAAGTTACCAAGAAAGTTGCATTCGAAGTAAGAGATTGTTGAATGGTTCTTCAGCCCCCTCCCCCCCCCCCTGTTTGGTTCGAAGTTGTTTTATGTATGCATTTTTAATGTCCTTTTGCAAACATCTTTTATTTTGGATGTACTGCATGTTCTTTTAAGTGCATTAGATCGGCCAGTTTCTGAAGAGGACAGAGAGTATTTTTATTCAGAGCTATCTAAGCTAGAAAGATTTACTGGTATTTTCACATAGATTGAAGAGTAATTTGGTTTTCATGTAAAGAGGATTAACATCTACTCATATGCTTCTTTTAACGCCACACAGCGAAGACATTTTGAAGGACATTTTTCCTTCTTCAAGGTCTATTGTGACTGTTAATATTGTGCACCTTGCACTTGCGTTGAGTCACGTGATGGGTGGAATTCCTCTGGGTCCAGCTTTCTTTTTGGACAATGATCTTGCAGCTCTTCTTCATAAAGGCAAGGTGCACAATAACTGTCAACAAACATAGATTTTTGTGGACCGTGGTTTGGTGTTAAATTCTTCCCAACTCATAGTGGGGAATCTGATCTTATAGAACATGTCTCCCAATACAAGTCTTAGATACTCTCTGTTGTTCACTAACTTTTGCCTCCAACATTCAGCAGCTGCCCACTCCATACAGGCCAGAAAAACATCAAAGTCTGAGCAATTAAGTGTCATGCAATCCAGAAGAAGCTAAAGTCCTGCCAATGAGAATTTTTTAGACCTGATTTAAATGCTTCTGGAGTATCTTCTTGTATAATCTGAAGAGCTTTTAACCCAAGATCATCTTCGCAGAAGAACATACACTGCTCAAGGAAACATACAAGGATTGCCGATTGAGCATTGACAGTTTTGTTAATTATCAGATTTATCTTATTATCAGATTTTCTTATGTCGAATGTAGAGGAAGTTAGATGACTTCAGGCCACAGTTCATTTGTTAAGTAATAGGTGCGTTGAAGAGTTACAGGAATTGGAAGATCCAATGACAATGTGGTTGTCAGTGAAGTCTCAACACAAGGCAATCCACACAGAAGCATCAGACAAGAGTAAGTTAATAACTTGTTATCTATTGGCGAGGGTGTATGTGATAATAAAAGGTTATTTATATTTAGTGGATGATAGATATAGCCGGGCATATTTTCTCCATGAATTTTTATGAATTATGCCCTTTGATCAATTGAGAGTAGGAAAGTCCGCCATTTTGAAACCCTCGATTAAAAAAATTCGACTAGTAGATCTATATTTTGTGTGGCAACACTCATTGACTCGTCTCTCAATGGAGCGTTTGATTACAGGAGTGAAGTTCTATTTTTATGGAGAACAATGATAAAATTTCCCGGCTCATTGCTTGTTCAATTATTTCTTGTTATATCACATGAAGAATTAACACGATGTTTCATTTTAAACTATATCTTTTTTTTTCTTTGTAACATAAAGTGTCAATCAATATTTATATTTATATGCTTATTCAATTTTCAATATTTATATTTATTATGCAAGTTTGAATACTAAATAGTTATTAAATTAGCTTTATTTCAAGCATGGTAATAATCTTCCCATAAGTGCCATGCTTAAATCTCACAGATTTTCTGACAAAACAGTTAGTTCTTCATGCAGCGTAGGCAAGTCGGTACGTACTGTTGTATGATGTAAAAAAATCTTGTGAAACTAAATGGATAATCATTTTGGATGGATTAGCATGGATAATTACATGTAAATCACTTGTGACTCATGCACATAGCATATCAGCAGTAACATGATGGGAAAACTTTTGTTTTACCCAAGTTTCAAGGTTTATTTATATTTAGAAATTTATATCTGTATAAGTCTGTTAAGAGCAGCAGCAACCAAAGTGAATCATCCGACACTTCGGATTTTTCTAATAATAAAACTTTCAGTTACTCGTCTGTATCATCAGTATCAGAATGGCTAGATACCCATTTCACGTATACTGGTATTTTATCTACTAGCTTGAGCCAACCAAAGCAAGTGAAGTTTTAGCCAGTAAAAGAACTTTGATGAACAGATACATTAAATGTGAAAAGTTAATGAGGGTAACTACTCATCATGAATAAGTTATCTTACTTTGTATTTACCAGAGGCTGTTTTATGGTGCTCAACAATAATTTAGAGCAATAATATAATTTATTGAAAAAGACAAATAATAAAAGATGATACCTTTAAAGTTCTTTATATTTCTAAATGCTCATTTTGTGTTACCTTCGAAGATTAATTAGCAGTCATTTATTTTAAA